>JAEQBH010002272.1:0-60856 GCA_016808115.1 Tetrastigma voinierianum | reverse complement strand
CCTAAAAAAGCTCATTAGTTCCACAATATTAGTCTACCATACCCACAAAGAACTGCTCTATGCTCCTCGAGTTCTCCATCTACGTGTCACGTGAGGGCCTCTTGGCAGAGCAAGATGATACTTTGCTTGGAATTTTGATGTAAAATCTTGGAAATAAGTAAGTTTAGAAATAATACCAATCAAATAAATTCATGAATTCTAACTAAGGAGTTCTTCCATTTGTGCAAAAATGGCGATCATCATCAATCCATTCTCTACTTGAGATCTCAACTCTTGAAATTGGTTCACTCATATTGGTGACTAAGCGATCGGGAAAAATTCACTGAAAGTGTAAACAAATTGAAATAAATGAAATCCATACATTTTCCATACTCTATTTTATTCAAGAACAGTAATGAAAGAGAAAATTTAACAATGAAATACCATCTCGAAGCTACACTATAGTTCTTTACTCAACTTAGGAAAATAAAAAGAAAAACTAACTAAAAACTACGCTAAATCAAAATCTACTAAAACATAAATAAAAAAAAAAATTATATACAAGTCTTCCAACTGCAAAATCCTTGATTTCACAATTGCATAGTGCCCTAGATGCATCTGTTATAGACTTTCCAATGTTGGGCCTCACTTTAATAATTGCATTGTGGATCCCCAAAATTCTGGCCCAAATTGGTCGCTTTGTCACACGACATAGAAAGTTTTGTCGCGACAGAGTTTTCAGTCTTTATCGTTGGTCTATGTCGTAGCATGCAGTCTTCTGTCGCGACCTGTTATCACGACAAACTTTGATAATGTTGCGCCAACGTTTTTATTCAATAGTCTTGTTCTTGTCACAACATAGATTTCTTATGTCGCGACACCAAATTTGTTTGCAACCAGCTTCTCATTTCCTTCTGTTTCTGGAATCTATCGCGATAAAATTTTCCTCGTCGACACAAGCTTTTTCTCTTCAGCATATCTACTCTGTCGCGACAGAGTTTCCATGTCAAGACAAGATTTCTTAGGTTCTTTAATAATCTCTGTCGTGATCCCCGGAGGTTATACATGGCGCGATAGGATTTCTTCTGCGGTCCTTATCACGGCTAAGTTGTTTGTTGCGACATAGAGATCTTTGTTGCGACAAACTTGACTTGGCTAATCTAAGTTATTTTTCAATCTCTATCGCGATAGAGTTCTATCAACTTGCAGCTTTTATTGTCAGATAGAAAACTTCTTTGTCGTGACAGAGATTTTGCCTTCACTATTTCACTATGTCACAACTAGAATTTATTTGTCGCCATTCCTCTTGTATTGCTCTTTAACTGCTATGTCGCGACATAAATTGTGTTATTGTTGCGATAGGGTTTTATTTAACTCCTAGTTATGAACTGAGATGTTATGTTGCAATGAGATTTTCTTTGTCATGACAAACTTTTCTTCTTTTAGTTGGTTCCGTGCTGAAAAAATTGTCGCAACATAAAAACACTTATATTAGCTGACTTGTGTTGTATTTTTGCCATTTTATGTCGACGAGTTGTCTTCGATCGCAATGAGTTCTCTTTCACTCTTGACCTTTTATGTTGCGGTAAAGGGAAGGATTATGTTAATGAGAGTTCCTTTTCCATTTGTCTTGATCATTGTCACGACAGAGTTAAGGGTATCATGATAGTCTTCTTCAGCAATGTCACGACAGAAATGCTCTTTCAGCCTTGAGTTCTACCTGGGCTTTATTGCGACATATAGCTGCTAGATCTGACCTCGTTCTTTGATCACATTAGAAAATTTTATCATGACAGGACTTTATTTATCATCGCGACAAGGTATTATAATTTCCACTTTTTTGCTTATTTTATGTTGGAATTATCTCTTTTTCAATTAACACATGCAAAACACAAAGTTGGTGCATATTCCATAATTTGGCATACAAATAGATCTGAAACTGTTTAAAACATGTTAGAAAAATGGATTAAAAATAGATGAGTTTAAGATCAGAATGGATATTAGTGAATTAGAGCCAGGCATGAACTTGATTCATGTGAAACTTAAATTTCAACACATAGAACAAAAAACTTGTAATAACTTGTTATAACAACTTCTCTTGTAATCCAAAACTCAAAGTAGATATAAATAGAAATGGACCTAAACTAAAGCCTTAAACATTAAATCTCACATTATGGGCCAAATGTCAGGCACAAGAAATAATATATAAAAACTACCAATAAACACTCCCTAAGCCATAAGCTCAAGCTTTAACTCTTAACATTTTTGTACTTTTTTCAATGAGTTGTATCCCTTTCATCTTTAAACTCTATGTCATCCCTTCTATATTATATATACAACCACATTATTAAACTTAAACACTAGCCCTTAAGGTTAAAAGCGTAAGGACTTAAGATGGTATATACCTCTAATAAACTTAAACACAATAACCAAATCCTATCCAATAGATTTGAGTCATTGGATTTCCACCCTTAGATTGTATAAGTTCTTCTTGTAACGTATCATCAAATATGTCCAAATCCAAAAGGATATTTTATTAAAGCCACTAGTATCTCGAGATTATAATTTTGTGGCTAAATAAAGAAAGTCAGTTAAATTTTGTCAGCGCCTTTTTGAAAATGGGATTCTCTAGATTTTCTTGTTCCTAAGTTGATTAACTAAACATGGAAAATCATAAATATAGTGGATTTTATTTTTTGGTCTAATTTCAAGTAAAACCAAGCGAAGGCTAGCATGAGTGCGTATCTTAGAGTTTTGTCTTAAATATATCTAGAGGATTTATTTTCATCCCTATATAGTAAGCCTCAAGCATTGATTTTGAGCACCAAGTAAATTAGTTTTCATTGTTCATTAAACTCTTCCTTATGGTAAGTGTTGTCTTTGAAGAAATTCGGGTCATAAATTTGGTTTTTATAATAAGAACATCTTAAGTTTTGTTCCACTTCTATTCTTGTTATAAATTCTTTTGTGTTTTGATCCATGTCATATAGTTTAACTCCTTTGATTTATGCATGAATATTGAGCTTTTTCAAGTTGGTACCATGATTATAATTTTTATTTATTTATTAAAGAGCTTAACATGATTATTTCACTGCTTTTCTATCCACTTTAAGAGCTTAACACGATTATTTCACTACTTTTCTATCCACTTTAAGAGATTTATGTATATTTTGTGTATAAATTATTGTATTTATTTCTACAAAAACAATATGTTTTCTATACTAAGATTGTGTGCAATAATTGGTTTGTCTATGTAGGAAAAAATGGGATTTGGAAATGTCACGTCAACCTTAAAGACCATGAAAATCATTGATACCGAAAAGAAGATCTCTGTTCTCATTGTAGAGGATGATCTTCTTACTCAAAAAATTCATAAGGTAATGATGACTAAATTTGGAACTGAAGTCCAACTTGCAGCAAATGGTAAAGAAGTCGTTGACCTATTCCTCTCAGGCGCATCTTTTGATCTCATCCTTACAGATCTCGAAATGCCTATTATGGATGGAATTGAAGTAAGTTCTTAAAAATATGTTTTGAATTGTTTGTTGAAGAATATGTAATAAAATATATGAAAAAAGTAGAGACTAAAATGGTGCTATCCTCAAGAGGTAGGAGAGCATCATCTTATTGTTGTTTAAAAACACTTAAAAACAAAAGTTTTGACCTAATTTTATGTTCTACTTTAGAAAAAAATAAAAGTATTACTCCTGATGAACCCAATTGCCCAATGTTTCTATAAATAATTGTTCCTAAATTCTATACATTATACTACCTTATCCAATTTCTTATGCGATCTCAAACTACAATACTTTGATAGGCAACTAAGAAACTCCGCTCGATGGGTGTTACAAGCATGATGAGGTTGGGTGACATCGTGACCGAGTTCGAGGAGATCTGACCTTCATGAGTGCAGTGCGAATGCTTGCTATGTAAAGCCTACGAGATCTTTGAAAGGTCCTTTCTTGTGCTCCAATGAGTTGAAGAATATTTGAGTCTATATTCTCTCTCCTTAAAGTCCATGATTTAAGTTTTCAAACACAATTAAATCATGACATTAAGTAATGTGCTTTCTATTTTAGCCTTCTTTTTTTAGAGACATGCTAATGAAACTATGGAGTCAATGTATACTCCTTTAGGTTTGGTTTTAAATAAAGCTAGCTTTATATTTCCATATATATAAGTGTGTTTATTATTTATGATTATATAATTTTTTTTTCTATTTTCCTAATTAGATCCATAATGGTTTTATGGTTTATTGCAAAAGATCTCATATTTTCTATGAATGACTAAAATTTGTATGATAATCCTTTTTCTTTTTTTTTTTAAGAAACAAAATTGAATGGACTTCCATGTACTCAACTGATTCGTCGCAAACCTAAGTAATGTGTAGGTATGTGGGAAATCATAAAATTTATATTCCTATTACAAACTTAGGGTAGTTAAAGCTACTTATAGGTATAGTGCTTCTAGGATTATCCACTGAGATGGATTTTCTCATGATAATGTAACTTTGTGGGTTCTAGCTTTGTTTTATCCTAAGTCTTTAAAACGATTTTATAAAAATATGGGGTTAAGAGTGTATGTTGGTTAAAAGAATTAACTTCAATAATTAAAAGACCTCAGGACTTGGTTTCACCAATTCAACACACACTAATGATGATTTAAGGGGTAATTTGGGTTCCCGAATTAGTGAATGATGAGACAACTTATATCCACTCACACACTAAGGTGATCCTCTTATTTGATTTTAGATTAAGTCCAAGTTCTATGGTTAGGATAGATTTGTTAACCATGTGAAGGTGGCTTGTAGGGTCTCACCTAGGCTCTTTCAGACTCCCGACAAGAAACAATCGGTCGTGCATGTTGGATAAAGGATTAGTTGAACAACTATCCGACATACCTATTGAATTTCCTAAGTATCAAAAGAACTAAATGGTCTAAGGTGAGAAACTCCTTCCAAGATAGTTTGAGGGGTCCTAATCTCTTAGCCACCATCTCTTGGTGTGGCCAAACTGTTGGCACATGAATTAAGGCCTTCAAATTAGAAATAATTCATACCTTTGTTATTAAGCCATTTTATCCCTTTTGGGCATCATTGTAGGAAGCTTGGATCCACGAAACACTACCGAGTTGGAGGTGCTCACTCATGGTGGTATTTTATGCATCCATAATGTGTGAAGACATCCAAAGCATAGACAAAGAATGAAATAAAAATTGGAAATTTTATTCAAGAACATTATTCAACAATGAATTAAATGAAAGACAATGATAAATATATTTTGATCAACCTTAGTTGTAAATAAGGGATGAAATTACATCTTGGGGGCCTTTAAGGTAAGTTACAATGATTCAAACCTTTTACATACGAAAAATAAGGCTTAATCATCGGATTAGAATAAAAAACATTCCTTATTGGATGAATCTAGGCATTTTTGCTCTGCCTAGGAGTTAAAGTGAAATTTGACTGAAGGTTTCTATCCCCTTCTCTAAGAGAACGAACTTTTGCTCTACCTCATAGGTAGAGTGAAATTTCACATAATGCTTCCCCAACCTTCATCTCTTCGTCCAATCAGGCTTCAAAGGCTTCAACTTATCTGAATTTCTTCCTAGAGTTTCAAAGCTTGAACTAGAGATCTCAAGAAGACCTCAATTCTTGACCTCATCCCTTCCAAGGGCCAAAAAAGTACCTAAGAAGGCCTATAAACACACCAAAACTCGAGAAAAACATTAGTAATAAGGTTAGGGACTTGACAATACGCATAATCGGTTAAGTATGACAACTTAGCACAAAACGTGTTTTAATATGAAATAATTAAGTGTGTAAAAATTCTCTTTTTGAGTGGTTATCATTAAAATGGAAGCTTCATTCACCAAATTTGATGATTTATATTTTAAATATTAGTGCTCATAATTTTCTTAACTTTTCAAATATAATCAAGTTCAACTTGTATTAACCTATTTCAAATGGTTCTAATGTGAACTCCATTGTAGTATTTGAAATAAATAAATTTCTCATATATTTAATTATTTTACACTACCTACATTTTTTCAACACAACTTTTGTCATTTGACATGTTTTCTTATAGTAGTTAATTATTATCATTAATAACATAAAGAGATGAAACGTCAGCGCTATACATTATGTTAACATGACACTATTTTGACAACCCCTTTTTTCTTTATCATTTCTTTTTTCTTAATAAATACTAATCTATTCATACTATGACTAAAAATAATATCAAAACAATGTAAAAATTATTATATAGTAACAACTTCTACAAATCCTAGTTAAATAATAATATAACAAAAATAAAATAACTAATTAATCCAAGTACTATCAAAAACCATCATGTCATAGTCCATGAAAATCAAACCTTAATTATCTCAAAACAATAGCCTAATTATTAGCTAAAAATTTCCACAAACCTTATTAATTTATCACATACCAATCAAAGCTTACCAACAATTACTCTCTGCTACTTACATTTTTGCAAATCTTAGTCAATCATGTTTAATTTTTTTTTATCTCATTTCAATTATCATAGTAAGCAAGCATAAAAATAAAATAATCAAATAAAAGTAATAATTAGTATCATGTAATAAGGAAAAAACATAGAAAAGCAATGTCATGAGAGAAGAATTATCAAGAAAATAAAAAGTAAACATTTATAGGCTTTGGCAATTAAGGTTTAATTTTTTTAAATTAATGGATAAGACAAAATAACATAAAAAAATTAAATTTTGTGGTATTTTAAAGTACATTGATTTGAGATCATATTTTACTAAATCAATTATTAAATGAAAAAAAATTCATCATCACCAAACCTTTTATTTATCAATGTTTTAGAGAATATGGCAACTTGAAAGGTGCTCCTAGCCCTTAAGAAAGATAAAATTAAAAAAATTAAAGAATTTTTATTGTAAGAAAGGAAATTGGCTTTTTTCTTGTTATTGTAGTGCTTCCTTTCCAAGAAAATCCAAATTATGGAAAACTTATTCTAAAGCACAATGAAGAACTTTCATCAAAGGGGTGAAGGGGGAATAAACTACGTTAATAATGAAAAATTGCACAGTAATGTATGAATGATAACCACTTGAAAAGTACAGATTTTCAAACTTAACTCGTACCTTTTAATGCTCTTTTAAGTGGTTATTGCCCAAAGTTAACCAATTCAACAAGTTGATTCCTAATCTTGCTACTAATGTTTTTGCTCTAGTTTGTTGCTTTTATAGGCTTTCTAGGTACTTGTTTAGCTATTGGAATGTGTGGGAGCTAGCAATGAGGTCATCTCAGGGTTTTTAATCTCCAGTTCGAAAACCCGAAAGAATTAAAGTGCATTGGAACCTTAAAGGAGGCGATGGGTTGAAAGGGAAGTAAGAGCAACTTAATATGAGTAATTTCGCACTACCAAAGCCGTGAACCTCTCTTGCAAATTTTTGTTTTGTCACCCCAGGTGAAGCCAAAATGCAGTTCGCCTAGTTTGTCTTTCACTCAATTTCTTCCATTTAACCTGTTCTCGATATGTAAAGGGTATGTGGATCTTATAACATGTCAGCTCCTAAGATGTATTTTATCCTTTTATATAGAGGCTAGGGCAAGAAAAATTAATAAAGTTTGGATTAGCTTGGATCAACCTTGGCGTACGACACTTTTTATATTTTCTTTCAATCCTTCAATAAAATTTGCATTTTTTCTTTTATTTTGTTTTTGGAACGGTTGGGATTTCTATATGTGACATGGTTGTTTCCAACCCCATCATGCGTGAATAACCCCTTTCTTGGGTAGATGAGGATTTAGGGCTCACATCCAAATGTAATGACGGACAATCTATCTTAATCTAAAAGGTGAGAGCTTTAATTAGTTGAACTTGTTTAGGACGAATGTAATATGTCTAGTGGTTAATCCCAAGGCATTTGTTATGTCGTTAGGACCCTCTAAAAAAACCCTTGAAGGAATTTCCCATCCTAGGTCATATATTTTGCTTGACACTTGGTAATCGTAGTAGATACGTCGAGATTGTTGTCGATTACATCCATCACCTGCCGTCAATGAATAGATATCTCCTTTCTTGGATCCAAAAGAACCTAAGTGAGAGCCTAAAACATTATTTAAATAGTGAAAGTTGCTCACCATACCCCTAGAACCCCGTTCTTAATCCAAATCTAATAAAGGACCATCTTATTGAGGTTTAGGAGATCAACTATATGTTGAATCCCCATAGACCTAACTATGAGACTCTATAATTGCTCAAATTAACTTAGGAAGTGATCCCTAATAAAGTGGAACCCCAAGGCTTTTTTTTAGGCATTTTTATACACAGTTTCATTGCAAGTATACAGATCATACAAGTAATAGAGTGAACTCAATGAAGTATAGGATGTCAAAGCCACACGGAACTAGCTATTGATTACTAACCTAGTTTAACCCTAATAATGTTTTGATTACCAAACCAGTGATTTTACTTAATTAACCTAATTATGCAAAATGATTAACTATGGAGATAAAACTAGGGTTTTGAGTTCTGGGAGATAATCCCCCTAGTTCGGGTTTAGTGAAATCCTAAATCCCATAGTTATATTTTGAAGGTCAATTAGCCTAACCTATCATTGGTCTCTCTCAAGTACCAACAACCTATCCTTAAGACTTGACTATTTCTTCCCAGCCTCAAGCCCTTGGTCTCAGGAAGCATTATGTATAGCTAATCTCAACGACCACATGTGAACCATAAGAATCTCTTGCCTATGGTCATCACATTGTCTAACATCCCGATCCCACGTCTCACGTCTTCGTTTCTCAAGCTCCACGCGAAAACAGCCACAAAAGGTGATCAAGAAATTGCAAGCATTAAGAATAGAACAAAAAACATCAAAATATATATTAACTATTGTGCTGAAAGGTTACATAATCCAAACCCTAATTAGGGTCCATACCCCAAGCTGCATCATAGCCCTAAAAAACAAAACTAAAACATAATAAATCTAAAAACAAAGTAAATTGTAATAGAAAACATCATGGAGTAATGAAGGAATGGTGATGCGGCATTGGCATCTTGCTCTAGACGCTCATACGAAGAAACTTCAACCTTAACCGTCAACAACCCTAGAAATCATGTATAGGGTTTCTTTTTGATGAGCATACTTGATACTCATTTTATCCTTAGATTTTGGTTAGTTTTTGGCATGTTTTTATCATATACATAAGTGTTCTAATGTCCTATTTGGTTTGTTTTTTATCAGGTAAGAATTTGGAGGGTTAAGAATGGAGAACGAGCTGAAAGACATTAAAAATGAGGTTGTATGCATCAAGAATGACAATGAGTACCCAAATTGTTAATTTTTGAGAAGATGAAACAAGGTGATCCAAAACTATGACCAAAGGTGCTTTCTAGATTAGCTGGAAGCCTGGCTATAGGCACCAACTAGAGCCAAATATGGCACCTAGGTGCCAACTAAAGCCAAATCTGGCACCTAGGTGGCAACTAGAGCCAAATATGGCACCTAGGCACCAACTACAGCCAAATCTAGCTCCTAGGCGCCAACTAGAGCATAAGATGACTTCTAGGTGTCATCCCAAGCTCAATCTAATGCCTAGGTGTCATCCCACATGCAAAACTAATGCATAGGCGTCAATCTCGAGCCTTGATGTCAAAAACTCATGCCTAGGCATCAATCTCAAGCCTTAATGTCAAAAACTCATGCCTAGGTGCCATTCCTCACACCTTAATGTCTTTGAGGCCAATCCATGTAACCCATGCACATTGATAAAGGAAGCCTAGCTTGCGATAAGGATGATAAAGAGGAGGTGGTGGGAGGCACTCTTTGATCGTCTAACCTAAGGATCATATAACACAGGGAGAGATGATGGGAGAGGACTGAAGAGAGTGGTTCTTCAGTTGTGGAGACACCCTAAGGCTCCTAGGGAGAAGTCTCAGGATTGGAGACGACTCTTGGAGGTGATCTTTGACAAGAGATTGCGAGAGCTTGACGACAACATCTGATCCGATTTTCTTCTCTTTCTCTTTCTTTTGTTTTCCTTTTATTCTCTCAAGATGTTTTAATTTAGATTCTAAGGTTTTGATGTCATTGATGCTGAAAACGATGGATTGATTTTATTCCTAATATTGAATGATGTTTATATTGCTTTCATTGAATATCCTACCCTACATTAATCACTTGTGAATGCTTGATCAACATTTGCTTATTTTGGCTTCCGATTTAAGATCAAGAGATGAGAATCAAAGGGGGCATGGGTTTACATGTGGCATGTAGGGATCTTCGACTTAAGGTGACCTTAACTCCTAGGGTTTGAGGCCAAAAGGAAGTATGACTAATGAGTCCTAAACTAATCTATTTTTAGTCCATTTTTCTTGCAGTTTTTAAGCAATTTATGATTCATTTTAATGCATAGTTATGGAATAATAACCAACTTTGTGTTTTGCAGGTTTTGAATGAAAAAGAAACAAATCTAGCGAGAAAAGCAGAAAATTTGGCTAAGGCAGAAATGTCACGTCATAATTTTAGAATATCGCAACATAATATCAAAATGTTGCAACAAAAGCTCAAGGTAACTAGCAGGGCTATGTCGAAACCAGCAATGATATGTCGCAACAAGACAAAGCTGAGCTAAAGTTGGAAGTTAAGATTGTCTCAACATTTCAAAACTTTGTTGCAACATAACATGAGAAGGATTGGATGATAAATGTTGCAACAAAGAAATTTATGTAGCAACATAATGAAGATCAGAAGACATAACTATGTGATGAAAATGAGACATGTGATATTATCCTAAAAGTACTTGAAGAAGAATGCGACATTCCCTTTGTTTTGTCGTGACATTGATAAAAGAAAATGACAGTACAGATTTGTCAAGACATCCAAAACTATGTCACGACATACAGAACTGAAGGAGGGAAAAACAATGCCGCGACATAACAAAACTATGTCGCGCTGACGAGGAAAATAACAAAGAAATAAAGACCGCAAGTCGAAATGAGTTAGTCATGACAAAGGTTTTTATGTTGCAACAAACATTTCAGAGAATGACAAGATCAAGGCAGAAAATATATCGTGACATTTTCAAAGTATGTCGCGACATAAAGTTCAGAAGTCAGCATCGTAAGGCAAGAAGGCTATGTCGTGACAGAGAAGTTTCGACAAACTCTGACAAAATCTTTGAGAGGAACTATGTCGTTTATAGGAATTTATTGTTGCGACAAAGGTTGAGAAGGACAATAGAAAGAATGTTGTGACACAAAAATTTATGTCAAGACATAATGAAGAGCTGTTGGTAGAGATATTTGTCTTGATATTCGAATTGTCGCGACCGCGAAATTTATGTCGCGACCACCTGATTGAAGGCGTCGAAGAAAACTTTGTAGTGACAAAGCTTTTTATGTCACAACAAACTATTCAAGTATTAACACTGCAAAGCAGGAAAGAAATGTCGTGACATAGGACATTTGTGCCGGGATAATGACAAGACAAATTCAGTTGAGCTCTATCGCGACATTTGAAAAGTATGTAGCAACATAATTAAAGAAAAAGACATAGAACACTATCTCGACATAACATTGTAAGCCACAACAAAGCTGGGGGAAAAAAATAGGTACTATGTCGCAACAAAGACATCACTTGGGCCACTTTTTGGGATCCATAATTTTAGCCTCGAAGTGCGGCCTACCATTTGAAAACCTATAAATAGAAGCACATAAGACTCTATGTGTAGATTCCGCCAAACCAGGAACATCTGGGTAGCTGGAGTCTCCTTTGTATATTTTCTTTTAATTTTTTTTTCGTAGATTTAGGTTTAGCTTACAATTTAGTTAGCATTTTCTTTGGATTGGAGAAGTGATCTAGGTTGAAGTTTTGAGTTGTGTTCATTGTAAAAAATTGGTTTTCATTATTGTCAGATTTCAATGGAATATGGAAATTTTATGGAGTTCATTTATTTCAGTTTTCTTCCAATTTTAGTGAATTTCCCTGATCAGTTAGTCACTGTTATTTGCAATCCCGATGCTCCAGGGGTAGGCTCCCTCACGAATTGATCAATGTTAGTTATCATTTTCTGTGCAACTTGAAAGAATGTCATAGTTAGAAATCTTGAATTTATTTAATTGGTATTGTTTTTGAAATTAACTGTTCCGAATATTAGTAGCTTGTACCCAAAAAATGACTGTATCTTGCTCTCATTTCCAAGAGGCCCTCTAAGTGAAACAAGGATGGAGATTCATAAGAGTGTAGAGCAGTTATTTAAGGGTATGCTAGACTAACATTATGGAACTAATAGATTATGAAGATTACTTTGATTAAGTAGAAACCACTTTGCAAATTTCGCAGGGTTCTGGTCTTCATTGATGAGTAAAAAAAGCTCATTAGTTTTTAATCCATTTTCTAATTAGTGTTTGATTCGTACCACGGTAAGTGAAAATTTAAAATCAACAAAATTTATATACACCTAAGTTCTACTATTAAGTGGTGAAACTCTTTGCGATTATAGTGGTCTGGTCGAACACGGGGATGGGTTTTTTTCATGCAAAATGGTTTGCATGGGTGCATGAAGGTAAGGCTTTCTCTTTTGGACTCTTTCGGTTTTGGGTTTCAAAAGCCGGTGGGAATGGTTTGGCCAGAAATTGTAAGCGAAAGTTAAAGTGTGAAAAGTTAACTTTGAAGGTGGGTCACTAACTTGGCAAGTTAGGGCAAACAAATTAATCCTCGGGTTTTATCCTCGCGTTATGACATGCAACCTATAGTCCATGACATAACCGGATCTATATTTAACTAGCAAGTACTCACCCATGGAAACATCTCCTATTTGAGTCCAAAGCGGGTAGCATGCGGTTATGGCCCTTTTAGTTCATCCCTAACATTAGAATTATCATTTCGAGGAGAGGCTCGTAAAGACCATCTAAAGAACAACGATTGCATCTCTCTCACCCGAGCAACGCATCCACGAAACATGGAGAGTATTGGCTGAAATAATAGCAGTAAATGTTTAACCACCCCAATTTGAAGAACCTAACATGTAAATATTATCTCGAGAGGCTCGTAAAAACCATACCAAGAACAAGCAGTCCTAAAGCATGGAAGTATTGGCCAAATCAATAACATCCCATGTTATGCAACTAAGTTTTGAGAATAAGAGCCATAAAATACACTACCCGTAGCTTTTAATCTGAGGACGGCTTATGCATATGCCCAGCGAAGCCCCAACCTTACTCTTCAAAGAAAGGAAACAGCCAAGCATCTTTGAGTTGTCATCCTCAAAGAGGTGTGTTTGGCAGCCGAAAGGAGAGAAGAAGAGAGAGAAGAGAGAAAAGAAATAAAAGCAAAACCTAAAATAAAGACTTTCATTTAAAATAAAAACTTACAAAAATATATCTTACTCTAATTGTTCCTTCAATTCTTCACCAATTGTTCACCAATTGTTCACACTTTCTTACAAAACAAGGGGCTTATATAGGCACTCCTCAAGGTATAGAAAATACCAAAAACCTATGAAATTGGCTAGTTATTGGACAATTAAATGCATACACCAAGTTTGGAGGCGGTTTGGCATTAGTACAAAGCGCTGAGGCATCAATTTCGCTAGGGTGAAGAATTTCGCTAACTAAAGCGAAATCAACGAACCTAAACGAAAATGGAAAATTTAAGCTAAGGCGGATAATTTCGCTAGCTAGCGGCCCAAGCTAAACTAAGCGAAAATGTTGTAGTACTTGAATCGGGTTTTAACTAAAAATGATGCCTAGCTGGCCCGGGAAATTGGTCTAGCGAGAATTTGGTGTTTTAAGCAGTTTGCGAAATTTTTCGCTAAGGTTGAAATTTTCGCAATCTACTTGAATTTTCGCAACAGCGAAATTCGAAACTTTGTTGATCCCTTCAACTTTGCATTGCCTCCTGTCTTCAAATTTGCATCACATTTTCTTCATCTTGCCTTGGTTTTTCATTGATTCTTGGGCGATTGATGTTTGAGACTTGAGTTGAAACTTCATGGATTCATGAATTTCATCTCGACATTGAACTCCAAAAAGTGCGCAAAGCACATAAACAACCAAAAATACTCCTAAATGGCATAAGTACTACTAAAGAAGACTAGAACACTTCAATTTAGTATATATGACATGATTAATGTACAAAAAGCACTCAAAACCTATCTAATAGGGTTGAAATTGCCTTTTGGGCGATTAATCCACCCCAACCAAGCGTTGCTAGTCCCTTAGCAATGCAAAATAAAGAAAAGGAGATACATGTGGTGATTTGCAAAAGGTTATGATTCAAAAGGGTTTATATACATATAAACATTACCTTAACTTAGAAATTGAAATCAAAGTTATGCTTAGGTGGAAGGAATCAAAACCGTACAAGAACAATTCGAGGTCAATATTGGATCCATAATTCTCAACGAATTTCCACCTAAGTCTAATGGTTCTTTTTGTAACGGATTAAAGCCAATAAAGCGCAAAATTGCCACCTCCCCAACCTAGCCTTGACATGGCCTTAAGTTGTTGAACCTTCATGCGGGCTAGTTACACTTTTCTTTCTTTATTCATCTACATCGTGAGTGCAATGCTTAAAATCCGACTTCGCCAAAGTCCGTGTAACAGGGTCCACCGATGACTCCCAACCAATAAAGGTTTAGGGCATCAAGCCAAAAGGATCATTTGACCACTAACTCTAAAGGCTTCACCCCGGACTCAGATGACTTGAAGTGGCACCCACAAGTCATTAAACTTCACCTATCACCATTATAACGAACACAAAATCGATGACTCCGACCAATTAAGGCTTGGGCGCCAGTTTCAAAACTTTAAGCCATACACCCCTCGGACCGTGCTCGGGTTTCAAGACAAAGCTTCACGACTTTATTTTTCTTTTTCTTTTTTTCTTTTTCTTTTTCTTTCTGCTTTTTCTTTTCTTTTCCTTTTTGGAAGACAACATTGGTCTTCAACTGTAGGTAACACAAACCTATCCTAGGTTGCCAACATACCTAAGGCCGGCTTTACCAAGCGAAGAAAGAGGCACACAATTTCACGACCTATTGGAACAATGGTGCGTGTGAATTAGCATAAGGAGAAATTTCAAGTTGAGCATGCAGGAAACTCAGCTGACCAAAAATTGTCTCAAGCATGGAATTTGTCCTAGCATATAAGTGACAAATAGTGATTCAATTTTCCAACATGAAGCAATTCAATTGTAGTGTAGCGATTCAATTGTTCAATTGAAAAAAGAAAACATTTAACCTAGTGGAGGCACAAAACGCAGTATGCAATTACCTTTAACCAGGTTCCCAATTATGGTGAGGATTGTAGGGCTGAGGAGGATCGAGGAGAATTTCTTCCTTTGCGGCTGCTTTATACACCACATAAGGTTTCACTCTGTCCCATTGACTTTAAACACCACATTATCATCTGGATTGATTAAATCCTCTTGGCTTAGTTGGGATATACTGTTGGACCGTGGAATGGACTTTATCCGTATTGACTTGAGCTTGCACGGAAATAGATGGAGTTTAGAGTCGTGCAAAAGAACTTGGTCTCCCCTCTTTCAAAATTCTTTACGGTTATCATTTGATCATGCCATCTTCGACTTTTCCTTTGCAATTTTTCGAATTCAAATAGGCATCATTAAAATTATTTCTTCCAATTCATTAAGATCAAAGGAACCTCTTGATTAGAGCTTTACTTAGATCCATATTCAACTTCTTAATTGCCGCCCATACTTTGGCTTTCGATCTCCCTTTGGAAGGTATTACGCCTTACCATAGACCAATACGATAGGGGACATTCCGGGATTGTCTTGAAAGGTGTCACAATAAGCCCATAGCGAATCAAGCGGTTTGATAGACCGATCTTTTACGTTACGTGCTTACCACCATTCATTAGAATGGTCTTGATTTCCCTTTGTTGGCAAGTTCTACTTGACCAGCATTTTGAGATGGTAAGGGTGGCCACTTTGTGTTTCACACCATATTTAACCATGGGGTTTCAAATGGTTTTATTAAATAGGGAACCTCCATCATAATAATGGTTTTTGGTACCCCAGGCACAGGAAAGATATTAGCTTTCAAAAATTTAATTACCACTCTACTATCATTGGTTTGCGAAATTGCTTGACCCATTTGGAGACATAGTCTACTCCCCACCAAAATGTACGTATTACCATATGTGAGAGGGCCCATAAAATCGATGCCCCAAACATCGAATAATTCAACAACTAAAATTGGGTTCAAAGGCATCATATGACGGCGAGACAGCTTCCCAAGCCTTTGGCATTTGTCACATACACGGCACATTTGGTGTGCTTCCTTGAATAAGAAGGCGGTAGAAACAGAAGCGCAGCACCTTCATTGCTGTTTTAAGGAAGCAAAATGACCACCACAAGCACTCTCATGGAAATGGTTTAAAATTCCTTGCTGTTCCTCCTCGGTACACATTTCACGATGATTTGATGCAGTATTTGAATAAGAAGGCTCTTGATAATAGGAATGGTTTTAGCAGTAATTTCCTATCCTGTCCCTTATAAATTTAAGGATTTCTCCTGTAGTGAGGAAATTGGCAATGTGAGCATACGGGGAGCTTTCTCCAAGCGCATTAAGGATTCTTATTCGGGAAATTCATCATTAATAATAGGTGGTGTGAGTGTAGGTAGAATTTATAGTTAACCTTAATGAGGATGATCTGCCTACATTTTCCCTTTCTTATCTCTAGTTTGCAAGTTGAACTCCTGAAATGAGAACCCAACGGATGAGTCTTGCTTTAGCATTTGTTTAGTTAAAGAGATATTTAAGAGCAGAATGATCTGTAAAAATGACTATGCTCCATTGACAATCATTTCGGAATTTATCTAAGGCATATACCCTTTGCCGGCAACTCTTAGCAGTATGACTATCTGTGATTGTGGGTTTGTACCATAGCCACACCACATGAGGTTTCCACATCTTCTCTTTGGCCAAGTACCGCTCTATAGCAAGATCACTGCATCACATCACCTCAGCTTGATAGCGCCAGTGGGTGCTCAGTATTGGGAGGCGTGGTCAAATGAAATTTCAGTTCTTCAAAACTCTTCGGCAATCTTGTCCCCAAACGAATTTGGCATCCTTATCAAAGCTTGTATAGGGTTTGGCAATTTTGGAAAAATCTTTAATGAACCGTCGGTAGAAGCCTGCATGACCAAGGAATTGTCTAATTGTTCTCACATTTGTTGGGGTCGGCAATTTGGAAATAATGTCGACCTTTGCTTTATCAACTTCAATTCCCCTGCTAGAAATAATGTGCCCCAATACAATTCCTTGGTTTACCATAAAATGGCATTTCTCGCAGTTAAGCACCAAATTCTTCTCTATGCACCTCTACTGAGGTAATCCCAGGTGGTTAAGCATTTTCAAAAAAATCCCACCCCCATATACTGTATTATCATCCATGTATACACTCCATTATCTGCTCTACCATGTCACTTAACATCTTGCGAGCATACATGTTGAAAAGTGGCTGGAGGCGTTACAAAGCCCAAAAGGCATCCTCCTATAACATACGTGCCAAATGGAATGAAGTAAAGGTAGTCTTTCTGATCTTAAGAGCCCGATTTCTATCTGGAAGTACCACGAATACCCATCAGCAATAGAAGGGTGTCGAAACTCTTCCAGCAGGTGATCGATGAGCGGCAATGGAAAGTGGTCTTCGTGTCACCTCATTGAGCCTTCTATAATCTATACACTCTCAAGTAGTTTGTGAGTGGGTAGACAATTCTTCACCCTTCTCGTTTTTCCACGGTTGTTACTCCTGATTTCTTGACCTGCTTTGAGTTGGACTAACCCATGTGCTATCGAAATGGGATAAATGTTCACCAGCTTGGAGCAATTTCAAGACCTCTATACGAACTACTTCACGTAGAGTAGAGGAGTTCAACCTCAGTTGGGGTACTTTAACGGTATGGACTATAACTTCTAAATAGATATGATGAATTAAATGGACGGGTTTATGCCTTCGGATCATAAATTTTCCATCCCAATGCTTGCTTATTCTTTTGAGAAGATACGGGAGATTATGCTCTTGTCACGGGTGGTTGCGAGTGAAGAAATCACAAGCTGGGCCTTGCTCATTTACTTTCAAAATGCATACTTTAAATCAGCGGGGAGGGTTTGAGTTCTATATTATTTGAGGTTCCTTGGGTTTCATTACCAGTCCAATAGAGGTAAAATTTCTATTCTTTTCTCCAGTACCCACAATATTAAGCTCATTTCATTGAAATTTTTGTTTGCTCAACGGGGCAATGGACCTTTACGAAGTTAATATATCTTGCACTTGCTGTTGATTAGCCTGTTCTTCCAGAATGGTATCTAAAATACAGACTTCTCCAAAGTCATCCTCCTCCGAGTGCATATGCCTTTTACCCATATGAAAAATATTGAGTTCCAAGGTCATATTTCCAAATGTGAGTTGCATGACTCCATTCCGGCAATTGATGATTGCATTTGAAGTAGCCAAAAATGGTCTCCCTAATATGATGGGCACCTGATTAGGTCCTATTGCAACTGGTTCTGTATCAAGTACAACAAAATCTACTGGATAGTAAATCCATTACTTGTATAAGAACGTCCTCAATGGTTCCTTTTGGTATTTTAATAGACACATCCAGCGGCGAGTGTGATGGATGTGGGTTTCACAGTTCACACAAGCCAATTCTTGTACATTGAATCTGGCCAGATTCACACTAGCTCCAGGAATCTAACGATTGCTTTCTCACGATGCCTCAATATTCACCGAGATCGTAGGACATCCACGGATCCTTATACTTCAGGTCTTGCTCTCTATAATGGCACTAACTTGCTCGATTAAAAGGCCTTTTTATTTACATTGAGACCCTTTTTCTTTGTGCACAAATCCTTTAAGAATTTTGCGTAAGTAGGAACTGTTTAATCCTTATCGAGAGGAATATTGACCTTGCGCAATACTTCCAACATTTTACATTTAGTGAAGCAGAATGTTTCTTTCTCTTCGGAGAATCTGCTTGAAATGGAGGGAGTATTCTAATCTTCCTCCTGCTACGTCATATTGTTCTTCTGAAGTGGCTTTCGATCACTAATGGGCGACTTGGTGGCTTTGATCTGATGGCTTTAATTCCTTTCAGCCGTAAAGTCTATTGCCATGCTTCATCGGTTTGCCTTTAAGTCCTCGGTCGATCCTGTTCATTCACCCTTTTCGATATTGTTGTGCTAGGGAAAGAGGCCTTCCACTTTTACGAACTACGCAGCTAGCGATTAGGCAGTTTGAAATCTCAAATGCATATTGTCAATTTCTGTTTAATTGAACTTTCTACTAACTGAATTTTCTGACTAGTTTGGATGTCAGCACCATGTTCTTCTGAATATGCCCACCACCTTACTTAAATTCGGGATTGCTGTTCAACGGGGAGATATCGGGGCATTTGTTGTTGTATTGAAGTGAAATCGAGAATCTTTATTTGTGCTCTTGAAGGCGTATACAAGGGTTTGGTTCCATGGTAAATTTGGACAATTTCTCCAATTAGGGTTATTAGTGTCACCATATGGAAACATCTATGGTGGTTTATTTTGACTTATGGCATGGGCATAGTTTTGCGGTGCTCCTCCGGGAGTAATTATTTGATTGAAAATTGAAGCGAGAAAATTGGGATGAAGATAACTCATTAACTGTTTGTATTTCGTGATGATTTTTCATTTCCAGATCATCCATTCTTTGAGTTAAACTGATCAATTTTTCATTTATCCCTATGTCTTCAGAAAATATGTACTTGTCTCCTCCTTGGTGATTCAATGGCCCCAGTCTTTCAACTTCCCTAGGACTAGGTTCATCCCAAGCTTTGGAGGTTTCAGCTACATAGTTCAAAAAATCCAAAGCCTCATCAGGATGTTTGCTGAGAAGTTACCCCCACATAGTTTCCAACAATTGTTTCATGGCGGGGAGACATACCACCATAATGGTTCACCAACATCCAGTATCAAACCCATGATGTGGCGGAGACGATGGTTTCCATAAATCTTTCCCAACAACGGTAGATCTCTCACCATCATGAGCTGCAAAAGTATAGATTTGTCTTTTCAAATTGGTCTTGTGAATTCTTGAAAAACTTCTTGAGAGTGCACTGCTGGCTATTGATTCAATGGTTAGGCCTCGATAGGTTGAGCCATATCTTGGCCTTGTCGCCAAGAGTCAATGGAAATGCTTTAACTTGGCAAATCTTATCCATCATACCTTCCTTCAAGGTAGTACAAGCCTCTTCAAAATCCCTAATATGAGTGTATGGTTTCATTTTCCTGCATGATATGTGGGGAGTAGAGTACCAAATATGGCCCTGTTTGCTACATCTTGACGGGGAGGGATGATCTGAGGATGGGGCACTAACTCTAGGAGGGTGGATGTGATCCTCATGGTTCTATAGCATTTGGATTCATGGGGGTTTCCTGGTTGGCTTTCATTGTTCCTCGGGTATAGGATCCATGGTATCGAGTTAATTTTTAACTTCACTAAATTGGTTGATTTATTGTACTATCTATTCAATCTACAGGAAGTGTCTCTATCCTTTGTTGCATAAACACTGTTACAAAATTGTAGAGACAACAAAGAGACCAACAAACAACTTGCAAAAGATTAAAATTAACTAACAACAATAAAATGGCCCGAATGGCGGCTGAATCGGCCAAAACGGTCACGATTCTTGCTAATTGCTAAAGCGGCGGTTGTCACAGCGAGTTGCAAAGATAAAGGTTACCTTCACTTGTGATGTTGATCTAAGTACACCTTAACACCATCAGTAGTTTGGCACCATCCCCGACAGCAGCGCCATTTGATTAGGTACCCGCGATGAGGTGACTAAAATCTGACAAAATTTATAGCACACCTAAGTTCTCTCTTGCGTGGTCGAGCTCTTTGCAGTATAGTGGTCCTAGGGTCGAACACGGGGATGGGTTTCATCCTAAAAATGGGTTATCAGTGCATGAAGGTAAGGCTTTTCTATTTGGACTCTTTGGATTTGGGTTTCAAAAGCAGTGGGAATGGTTTGGCGAAAATTGTAAAAAGCCTGAAAGTTAAAGTGTAAAGATTAACTTTGAAGAATTGAGTCAGCGACTTGGCAAGTTAGGGCAAACAAGTGTCCACCGGGTTTATCCTCGCGTTATGACATGCAACATATGGTCATAGCAACCGGATCTATATTTAACTAGCAAACCTCACCCGTGAAACATCTCCTATTTAGTCGAACGAGGTAGCGTGCAGTTATGGCCCACTTTTAGTTTAAAACCCTAACATTAAATTATCATTCGGAGGCTCGTAAGGCCATCTAAGAACAACGATTGCATCTCTCAAAAACACTTTGCATCCTAAGCATAGAGTATTGGCCAAAATAATAACAGTAAATGTTATTTAACCACTAATTTGAAGAACCACAACATGTAAATATTATCTCGAAGGCTCGTAAAAACCATCTAAAGAACAAACAGTCCTAAAGCATGGAGTACCAGCCAAATCAATAACATCCCATGTTATGCAACTAAGTTTTGAGAATAAGAGCCATAAATACACTAAAGTAGCTTTTAATACAAGAGGACAACATGCATATGCCCCCACCACGAAGCTAGCTTCCTTATAACACCCAGAAAGGAGGCTTAGCGAGCATCTCTTGAGTTGTCATCCTCGAGAAGGTGTGTTTGGCTTGGCTAGAAAAGGGAGAGAAAGAAAGAGAGAGAAGAGAGAAAAGAAATAAAAGCAAAACCTAAAATAAAAGACTTTATTTACAAAAATAAAAACTTACAAAAATATCTTCTCCCAAATTGTTCCTTCAATTCTTCACCAATTGTTCACCAATTGTTCACACTTTCTTACAAAACAAGGGGGGCTTATATAGGCCTCCTCAAGGTATGAAAATACCAAAAAACCTATGAAATTGGCTAAGTTATTGGACAATTAAGTAATACAAGTTTGGCGGTTTGGCATTAATTACAAAGCATGTGAGGCATCAAATTTCGCTAGGGTGAAGAATTTCGCTAACTAAGCGAAGGTAAGCCGAACTAGCGAAAATGGAAGAATTTCGCTAAGGCCAGATATTCGCTAATGGCGAGAAATTTCGCTAAACTAAGCGAAAATGTTGTAGTGGCGAAATCAGGTTTTAAGCTAAAAATGATGCCTAAGCGGCTGAAGTAGTCTAGCGAAATTTGGTGTTTCGCTTAGGTTCTTGAATTTTAAAGCTGGGTTCTGGTACTGATCTCTGTGAAAAATTTTATAAGCTTAAGCGAAAATTCAGCTTTGTTGATCCTTATTTTGCATTGCCTCCTGTCTTCATTGCATCACATTTTCTTCATCTTGCCTTGGTTTTCATTGATTCTTGAAGTAGATTGATGCATTTGAGAGACTTGAGTTAAACTTCATGATTCATCATTCATCTAGACATTGAACTCAGTCTCATAACTGTAAAAACAGCGAAAAATACTCCCCAAAGATAAGCATAAGTACTACTAAAAGAAGACTAGAACACTTCAATTGGTATATATGACATGATTAATGTACAAAAGCACTCAAAACCTATCTAATAGGGTTTCAAAATTGCACTTTGGGCATTAATCGGTGTTCTGATATAATTACTTATTTTATCTTTGAAATGTGGAGATTTTGCTAAATTTATATTTTGCATATTTTTATAGAAGAAGCTGTAATTCCAAAAAGAATCCAGAAGAAAATGAGATAAATGGCCAAGCAGCTATGTCGCGATAGATAGTTGAGGTCGCGACAAGGAATTCATCAGTTCAGCAAGTTTTAAGTCACGACTTGATTGATAATGTTGCAACGATTTTGTAAAACGAAACTGAGTTTGTCACGACATCCTTGTGATGGTGCTTGAGAAAGAAAAATTTAAAACTTGCCTGAAGCAGCGTCGTGATAGAAAATCAAGGTCGCGATGAGGAATGGATGGCTGGATGAGGTGACAAGGTCTTTATTAGAAAAATTGATGTTGTGACAAAAATATAAGGCTGAAGGCGCCCGATTGAGGTTTGCGATAAAGTTTCATGCATTGACATCAAAATGAAATTTGAAACAGGTTAAAACATGTTGTGACTAAGTTTGAGCAACTGCAACAAGAACAAGGTAAGAAGGGCCACCACTCAGTCGCGACACACTTTCTAGGTCACGACCAGAAAAATAAGCCGAATTGAGTAGAAACAGTTGTGTCTAAAAAGTAAGGTTAAACGATATTGGAAGAAAGAGCGATTATAACTGTGCATTAAGGTAGCGATAGAATTATAGTAGGAAAAAAGTAACCTTATGTGACCTAATTATGTCGCGACAAGAAAATAAACGGTCGGCCAGTTTGAGTTGCAACTTGCATGAAGCGAGAAAGCAAGAAATGATGTATGACATGAAAGGGAGGCTGTGACCCGAGGATCAAATTGGTGACAACATATTGTCGTGACATGACATTGGTTCGCGACACAAAATTCGATAAAAGGAACAAACGATCGAGGGTTCACGACACATGGGGGTGTGGTCGCGACATAAATACTTGGAGACCAGAAAAAGTTGTTGCGATGAGGATCAAAGTGGTTGTAGCGAAGCGATGTTGCGACGAAAGAGCTTGTCTCGGCATAATTCGGAAAGGAAGAAAAAGTCAGATTACATAGCATGAAATTGTGGTCGCGACGTAAATACCTGGAAATAAGAAAATGTGGTTGCAACAAGAGTCATCAACTACGCGATAAATATGGTCACGGCAGCAATTCGATTGTGACGCAACATGATGATTCGAAACATCTTTAAATAAAGTAGACAACAAGATCTCCAAGTTGCGACACACATGACAAAAAAAAAAAAGTCAAGGGGTAGTCGTGGCAAGGAATTCATGTCACGACCACTAACGGAAGAAAACTGCAAAGAACAATGTCGTGATAGAGGATATCATGTCACAACTCAATATTGCAAAAACAAGGCATAAGAATGTTAAACAAGCTTCGGAGGACAGAAATCGTTTAACAAATTGATAAACTAAGGTCGTGACTTGAGCGATGGTTGGGCCGGTAAATTAGGAAATCCACTTGGAACCTTGGGATCAGGTCCAATAGCTGGAGGAGTATAAATAGGCGTTCTTACGTAAGGAAAAGGTAGCTCTTCCGAATCCTAGATTCTCGTGGGATTAAAGAAGACTCAATTGTATAATTTTACAATAGATTTTTCTTTTCTTTTCTTTTATGGATTTGAACCCGGTAAATACATTCGAGAATGTAGGCGGAATTTAATTTTTCATTCTCTTTTTCCAGTACCTGCACAAAAGTTAATGGAAGTCCGGACCAGTGCAGGTCGTTTCTTATCAGTTTATTACAACTAATGTTGGTGTACTTAATCAGTGCTTCATTGTCGTTGTGATGCAGTTTTGATAAGCACAGCTTCCACTAATTTGGATTTATCGTTAGTTACAGTATTTTCTACATAAATTAGAGAGAAGTACCTAATATTGGGGGATTTATTTGATTGATGTTGTTCTTAAATTGATTGTTCCCAATAGTAGTATCGAGTACCCTTTGAAGGATTGCTTCTTGCTCTGATTTCCAGGAGGCCCTCTGAGTAACACAGAGATGGAGATTCCTGAGAGGTTGGAACATTCAGTTGGTGGGTATAATTGAGCTTCCATTGAGAAGAATTACTAAGCTCACGAGAGTTCACTTAGTTAAAATTTATTTCACTCATAGTTGAAGTTGAAGGTGATTGTTATCAATTTAAATAATCGGAGATCTCACCTTGATATAGTGGGACCTCGATCCATATTTAGTTGAGATATAATCAGAAGAAAAAGATCCATCAGATTTAAAGGAAGTGTCATCAATCATTTTGTAGAGATTTTGCAGTGACCCTGTCTTGGGAAGCAAGAAATCTGCAGTCTTAAGAAATAGGTATAAAGTATTGAAAAAGAAAAATACCCAGATCTTCAAAGAATGATCAGAATACAAGTAACTGATTAAATCCATGTCTTCGAGGGGGACCTACAGTGTGAATTAAGGGAGAAGTCAAATTGCATGTCGGGGCTCTTTGGCTAATTCATATCAAATTAGGGATAGAGTCTAAATGGGATACAATGTAGAAATTAGCATTTAGCGATATTTGTATTAGTATTCATTTTTATAGAGGCTGATTCGGTCAGTTTATTTTTAGTTTATATCATTTTATTTGTTATATTTTAATTTCTAGCTTGTAGATGCATTCTTCAGATGGTTATCCTTTTAAATTCTGGCTGATAAACTGTATGGAGGTTCAAATAGTATGGATCTTGAGTAGTTGGGGTAGTTGGTTAAAAGGAATTATTGTCGTCTTATGTAGGAATGATATACGGACATTGATTTTACTACATGTATGACCTGTGCAATTGCAGTGTCATTGACTAAACCATTTATAATTTCATAACATAAAATCAGTTTTATTTATTTCTAAGTAACTCCATTGCAATTTGACCTGTAGGAAAATGGTAAGGCTCTTGTATAAGTGTTAAATTGAGGGGTTTAGTCTATATTTAATAAAAGGGAAGAAAGCAAGTTTTATGCTTGCAGATTGCCGGTGATTGAAAGGATTTGAATAGAGTAAATATTCGACAAAATAGATAAATGCTAATTTGGATAATTTTTCTTTATTTTATAAAATATATTCTAGCAGTTTTGATAGCGGTTGATGCATAAGTAATGATCTTTTAAGCGAACTTAAAGGATGAGCTTTTAATACAAGCGTTTCAATTGATCTCAATATGATTCCATTTCGGAAGTTATTTCATGCACGGGAAGCTGAATCGGATATGTTTCCTAAATATGCGGTGGAATGAATATTGAAGACAGGATGGTCGATGCGAAACAAAAATTGGCGGAAGAAAAGTCGGTCGAGCAGTTGAGTGAGAAATAAGCGGCCAGAAAGGCCTCCTATGCAAGATACCATGGAGGATTTCTGGAGACCAGTTATCCAAGAAGAATATTTAGCAGTTAGACAACCTGCTATAGAGGCTAACAATTTTGAGCTGAAACTAACACTGATCACCATGGTGCAACAAAATTCAATTTACAGGCCATCCTACTAAAGATCCTAATAAGCACATGGGCAGATTCCTCAGGATGGCCAACACAGTTAAACTAAACGTTGTGAGACCAGAGGTGATCAAAACCCTGTTTCACTTTATCTTAAGAATATTCCAGCCACATGGTATGAATCATTTACTATATGGATCGAGTTAATACATGGGAAGAGTTGGTGGAAGCTTACTTAGGCATATTTTTCCCCTATCACTCACAATAGAAAGAAGAAGGGAAATCATTGTGTTCAAACAGGGGGAGGATGGAAGCTTATATACTACTTGGGAAAGGTACAAAAGGCTGTTAAAGAGGTGCCTTATGCATGGCATAGACCTGAAGACCCAAATGGATATTGTCTACCACTCCCTGAATGATACCTTTAAAGGTATCATAAATGCAACCTATTATGGGGCATTTAAGAGAAGAAGTCTGAGAGGAATAAGCGGTGATAGAAGACACAGACCGAATGCAACATGAAGCTCCATCTGGGATCTTGAGGCAACAACGAGAATAAGGGAGTGGGGTCATTGAACTCAATAAAATGGCCCATTGCAGGCTAAAACTTGATGCAATAATGTATAAGTTAGGAGCCAGAAAAATGCACTATGCTCGTGAAATTGGGTAGTGGGAAGAGATGGAATCGAGAAGAAGTCTTGAGGACCAATTGGTCCCTATCAAGTTGAGGGTGAAATTATTTGAATGAGCAGGAGAAACTGCAGATTTCAAGCCTAACCCCAACTTGCCTGCACACTACACACCAACACTGAGGGGGCCATGAGAACTTCTCATATGGTGGATGAGCATCACGGGGCTAAGGCGAGGGAGGCGGAGTTTTGACAGGGATATAAGTACAAGGTTCTAGCAGCAGCAACAACAAGGAGAGAACATAAATGAATATCGAGGTCAAAAGAGGGCTTAGTCCTTCGAGGAACAAATGTTGCAGTTCATGAGGGACAACAAAAAGCTGCTAAACCACCATGAACAAAAATTTGCTGAGTTGGAAACTTTTATTTTTCAAGAAAACACTAATGCTTCACTAAAGAACTTGGAAACACTGGTTGGGCAGTTGGCCTCAACCTTGCAGAAAGAACAAGGATGCTTTCCCTAGTGACACCTAGAAGAATCCAAGGGACTAGATGGCAATTCAACCGAGGAGTGGTAAGGAATTGAGCAACAGAACAAAAAAGAAAGAATAGACTGAGCAATAAGAATATGAAGAAATTGGAAGAAAGAATAGAAAGACGATTCGAGTTGATTGAAAGCAGAATAAGAGTGCAAAATAGGCAGCCCGGATAAAACTATGAACAAAAGTAGAAAGAGAAGGTTCAAGCCTATACACTGCTTGGTTCCTTTCACAAGACTTCAAAGGCAAGAAGGAACAATTTTCTAAATTCTTGAGATTTTCAAGAAGATAGAAATTAACATTTCAGCACTTTGTAGATGCTATCTCAAATGACAAACTATCTTGAAATTCCTCAAAAAGATATCTTGAGCAAGAGAAGAAAATTCTAACAGTAGTGGTGAGCCTAGCGCAACATGTCTGGAGTTATTCATAAGAGCCTACCAACTAAGATGAAAGACACTAGTTGTTTTACCATTCCCTGAACAATTGGGAAATATGAATTTAAGAAAGCTTTGTGTGACTCAGGTGCCACCATCAACTTGATGCCCTTATCAGTGGTACAAAGGTTGAGTTTAGGGGAACTTACTCCAATAGAAATTACACTGCAAATGGCTAATAGGTCAATGGCACACCTAGAAGAAGTCCTTGAAGATGTACTAGTCAAGGTAGAGAAATTTATTTTCCTTATTGATTTTGTTGTCATGAAAATGAAAAGAAGACACAGAGTTCCTCTGCTGTTAGGAAGACCTTTCTTAATGCTTGGAGTACACTTTCTACGATTGATCTCAAGAAGGTAGGCTGACCACGAGTGGGAAAGGAGTAATTCACTTCAACTAACAAAAGCAAACGGTTTGATCTTGATGAAAGAAAATTGTATGGCTAACGAGAAATCTTTAGTCCAGTCAGTCTATAACTGAACTCTGAGTGTAACATTCAGCATTCTATCAATGAAAATGAGATGAATTTCCATATCATAAGAGTGTTGATTATGAATTTCTGCATTCCAGTTTGCAAAATACAGAAACAATCTTGAATTTGAATGAAAAAAAAGTCACGAGAAAATTCATGACAAGGAAAAGAAACAAGCGAGCAAGAAACCAATGCAGAAGGGTTGATATTGAAAGAATTGCCTAGTCATCTAAAATATGCTTTCTTAGAACCAGAAAAGACAAAACCAATGATTATATATGTTGCATTGACTGATAATAAAAATCATAAACTATTAAAGATCTTAAGGAAATATAAGGAAGCAATTGCTTGAGTCGATTTAAGTCTCAGCAATTATCAGTCATTCTATTTGCATGCACAAAATTCAAATAGAAGATAATCTGAAATACTTCAATTGAACACCAAAGGCCGAATCTAGTAATGAAGAATGTTGTAAGGAAGTGATTTGTGTGCCAAATAGTGCTATTTTGAGCCACATTTATTACGGGTTTGAGCACTTTGTGCTGCTAATCAACAATTAGCACAGTTAGCACATTAAGGACCTGACTTTACTACTAATCGCATTTTGTGGCTATTTTTATAGTTTATGCAAGCTAAACTCGCCAAATTGTTGATCCTACTCAAACACGAAGAATCTAAGCCGAACTCATAAGTTGTGGGTTAGAAGCCAGAAGGAAAGTGCAGCTAAAAATAGAAAGAATTGGGTCCTTGCAGGAATTTTGCAAGGTTGTGGAAATTCGCAACCTACAAAATTTCGCAGGTTGCGAATTTTCGCAACCTGCGAAATTTCTCAGGTTGCCACATTTTCGCAACCTGCTCTTATGTCCTGTTTGACCCCATTTTTTTCTACCACCTTTTTCTAGCTTTTTCATCAAGCTACCCTCATGTATTTTTGGTAGTTCGGACATTTTGTAATTTCAGCAGTACAGGTGACCATATAAGGCTCAGTTAAGTCTTTGTCTGAGGGGAATCAGGATCTGATAAATTTTGGCTTGAAAGCTTTACGGCTCATGTTTCCTTTCTCATTTTCCCCTCATTTTCTCTCACTTTCTTGCCCGAACACCCTGAGTAATGACTCGGAGGATGGTTGGCTAAACCCTTTTTATCCTTGAAGAGTAGGGTTGCTAGGCTAGGTTTTGAGGTAAACTGTCGATCCTCTTGTTTTTAACACACGCAGTTATTGTCATTTATGCCTCTATCTCTTACTATAGGTTTAAATCCTTTTGATGTATCCTGATTGACCAGTACTTGGCAATATTTTAGGGTTCAGTGGATGCTTATTGCTAGATCCATTGAAGCTCATTTAGTTTCCATTTATTTGCCACTGTAGGGTAGATCAAAGGATCAGTTTTTACTATCTTAAAACATTAATGACCAATAAATGCTATATCTCAAGAGGAAAAGTATTAGGGTTCGGTTTTATAGCTAAATAAAGATCCGGTTCGGGATATGACTATAGGTTATCCTCCCACAAGCCAAGGAAAGAACCCGGACCTCGGGTTGCCACAGAACCTCAAACCCAGGTGGCCGAAGCTTGGATTTCTTTTTAATTTTTGAATTCTGATCTTGAATCCACCAGCACTTGTTTTCATTGAAAACCTAAAAATCCAAAATGAAATCACCATTTTGAATCAAGCTTATTGGCAGTCACCTACACGAAGAAAACCCGTACTATGTTCGACCACAGAGTCATTTATCTTTGCGGTAGCTATGCTACGGTAGTAAGACGTTTAGATTTATAAATATTTTTTATTCCAAGCACCAAATCTCTACCCCGTACATGCTACGATTATAGCGAATCAAATGACGTCATTGCCGGGGACGGTGCCTAAGTGCAAGTGACGAGTTATTTAACGCTGATCCACATCATAAGTCTTGGTGAATTTCAACCTTTTTACTCTTTATTATTTCCCCAGCACTTCAGCACATTGGAGGTTGATTCACTTTATCTTGTCCATATACAAGTTTCTATCTTCATTTTTTAGCTAACATTAACCTTTGGTACCCTGTTTTGTTTTGTCTTTTGTTGTGTTTTTGTGCTTTTTTCATAGAGTTTATGGAACCTTTGGGATAGGAACCTGATGGAGTCGATTAGAAAGGAGCAGTGCTCCATAATAACAGAGTTGTGAATTGAGCATACACGGTAGTAGATGGAGCCTCCACGAGAACATGAGCCAACAAAGGGGCTTAAGGAACCCAAATCATCTGAGAATAATGAGGACCATATACACCCCTTAAGAGTGAGTGCACCCTCTTGCATTGTGCCTCCTCCAGAGGACATCATTATCAAGCCCTATATAGTGCCCCTACTCCCCTGGCTTTTATATTCTTGTTTTTTTGTTGCTATTTTGAGCAAAGCCCATTTTATGATGTCCAGAGGCTTGTTGTTTACCATTTTTGTTGAAGCTATTAGTTTTTGCTTGTAAAGCCGAAAATCTAGTTGCATTTATTTTTATACATACTATACAGCTCACATTTATGGCTTCAAAATCCACACCAATTTTTGTGTTTGCCTTACGCAAGTTGAAAAACTAAAACCTTTGTACAATTATTAATGTTATAGTAGTTCCATGCATGATTAAGTGAATAACTAGTTCAAGTCTCATTGTTTTCAATATTTTTCTTCCACGCTGGCTAACCACCACGGTGCACATTAGGTTTCGTGATAACTTGAAGAGCGCCTAGCCTCCTAAACCTTGCAACTTGACATAGTTTCATTATTTTTTTATGAGATAAGTCAAGGTTGCCCATGAAATAATACCAATGAAGTCTTCGAGATAAAGAAAAACAAAAAGAAAACAAAAAAAAAAAACAAAAGAAGCGTCGCGATGCTTTGCCCTTGAAACCCGAGCACGGTCCGAGGGGTATACGGCGAAAGTCTTGAAAACCTAGTGCCCTAAGCCAACTGGTTGGGAGTCACCGGCTTAGTGCTCGCTACATGGGTGGATGGGTGAGGTTTAGCGAGTTGTAGGTCTTTACGGGTTTCGAAGTCATTTGGAGTCGGGTGAAACACGAAGAGTTAGTGGTTGAAGACCTTATGACTTGATGCCCTATGCCTTAATTGGTTGGGAGTCATCGATGTATCCCTGCTACATGGACTTTGATGAAGTCGATTCCTCAGCATTGTACCCCTACAACATAAAAAGAATTGCGGAATAAGAGTGGATCCTGATTTATTTAGGTTGGTCAACGTTCTAAGTTATGGTTGTAGCTTGGTTCGGGGGAGAGTGTAGTTTGGTAGTTCATTGTCGAAAACTGATCATATGAACACTTAGATTTTGAATTAAGGCTTGAGGGTTGATTCTCTTGAGTTGGATGCTCTTCTGAAGCTTGATTCTATATGGAATTCATTATCTCCAGATGGTTTTTGGGCAGGGTTTTGGTGATTCATACTAAGGGTTAGGCATAACTCATTTACATTCTTTTTGAAATACAAATTTTTTTTGTGAACATAATTTGTCTACTCTCTCTTTCTTTCTGTCATTACTATGGGACTAGTAATGTGTCGGTTAGGGGGAGTGATTAGTGCCCAAATACTGTTATTTTGAGCCCTGTTTATTAAGGTTTTGAGCACTTTTTGTGTACTAATCAACTTAATTAACTTGATTGGCACATTAAGGTCCCGACTTTACTACTAATCGCATTGTGTGGCTATTTTTGTAGTTTATGCAAGCTAAACTCGCCAAATTGTTGAGTCGACTCAAACATGAAGAATCTAAGCCGAACTCAGAAGTTGCGGGTCAGAAGCCAGAAGGAAAGTGGAGTTGAAAATAGAAAGAATTGGGTCCCTGAGATTTTTACAGGTTGCGAGGAAATTTTCGCAACTCTTTGCTATGTCTTGTTTTACCCCATTTTTGTAGCTTTTTCCTAAACTACCCTCTATGTATTTTTGGTAGTTCAGACATTTTTGTAATTTCTCTTGTTCTGAGGAGTATATAAGGCTTAGTCAAGGCTTTGTATAGGGAATCATTGGATGCAATAAATTTTTGCGCAGCTTTCGGCTCTCTCACTTGGATTTTCCTTTATCTCATTTTCTCTCACTTTCTCGCTTGCGAAACACCCCCTGAGAATGACAACTCAGAGGATGGTTGGCTAAACCCTTTTTATCCTTGAAGAGTAGGGTTGTTGGGCTAGGTTTTGAGGTAAACTGTCGGTCCTCTTGTTTTAGCACTTTCCAGTTAGTGTCATTTATGCTCTATCTATCACTATAGGTTTAAATCCTTTTGATGTATCCTGATTAACCAGTACTTGGAAATCTTTTAGGGTTCAGTGGATGCTTATTGCTAGATCCACGAAGCTCGTTTAGTTGCCATTTATTTGTCACTGTAGGGTAGATCAAAGGATCAGTTTTTACTGTCTTAAAACATTAATGACCAATAAATGTTATATCTCAAGAGGAAAACTACTAGGGTTTGGTTTAATAGCTAAATGAAGATCCAATTCAGGAAATGACTATAGGTCATCCTCCCCAACGCGAGGAAAAGGACCTGAGGACCTCCCAGTTACCCTAGAACCTCAAACCCAGTGGCTCGAGGCTTCAAGGATTTCTTTTTACATTTTACTACATTTTAGTTGCAGTCTTTGAATCACCAACCCCACTATTTTCATGAAAACCTACAAATCAAAGGATTAAATCACCATTTGAATCAGCCCATTAGTCACTACCACAGAAAACCCATGCTGTGTTCGACCCCATAGCCATTATCTGCAATTAGCTATTCTACGACGGTAAGGTTAAGTTATAAATATTTTTTATTCTGAGCACCAAATCTCTACCCCGTGCATGCTACGATTATAGAGAATCAGAAGGAAGTGCTGAAATGGTTAAATGCAGGCTTCATTTATGCAATATCGAATAGCTCTTAGGTGAGCCCAGTTCATGTAGTTCCCAAGAAGGGTGGATTCACTATGATCATAAATGAAAGGAATGAACTGATTCCTACAAGAACTGTGACAGGATGGAGGGTGTGTATAGATTACAAAAAATTGAATACTACAACCAGGAAAGATCATTTTACCCTGCCTTTCATTTATCGAATGTTAGACAGGTTAGCAGGACATCCTCATTTATGTTTTCTTGATGGATATTCTGGATATAACCAAATTGCTATTGCACTTGAGGACCAAGAGAAAACCAGTTTCACATGCCCTTGTGGTACCTTTGCTTTTAGAAGAATGCCATTTGGGCTGTCTGATACTCTGCTACATTTCAAGATGCATGATGTCTATGTTCTCAAATTTGGCAGAGGAAGCTATGAAGATATTCATGGATGACTTCATAGTTTATGTATCTAGTTTTGAACATTGCCTTCAAAACTTAGGGACAGTACTTCGTAGGTGCCAGGACAATAATTTAGCTTTGAATTGGGAAAAATGTCATTTTATGGTAACAAAATCCATTGTCTGGGGCGCCAAAATTTATACGGCAAAATTTGGAAGTGGACCAAGAAAAGTTTCCATCCATAAAGACTCTTTTTACCAACTACAACGATCGAGGAATAAGAAGTTTCTTAGAGTTATACTTCTAGTTTTTATAGAAGATTTATCGGAGACTTCAAAATTGAAAGACCATTGTGTGGTCTTGGAAAGGATCTTAGTATAATTTTGATGAGTCCTGCCAATCTTCATTTGAAGAGATCAGATCCAGATTAGTTGAAGCTCCCATCATGGCCAAACCATAATGGACTAGGAATTTGAGATTATGTGTGATACTAGTGATTATGCAATAGGAATTGTATTGGAATGACTTGTGAGATGTTTGGGACCATGTTACTGCCGACCAAAACATTCAATGAAACTCGAGAGCTACTTCGATATTGAAAGAGATGTTGGCCATGGTATTTGCATGTGCAAAATTCAGGCCCTATATATTGGGATCATGTCATCATCCATATTGATCATCTGCAATTAAATATTTGTTGCTTAAAAAGAAAGTAGCTAAGCTAAGGCCCGATCATATCGGTATTATTCACTAGGGTGATGAGATCAGGGCGAAGGTTGTGATATTGTGATAGCTGATCACTTGTCAGAATTGAAAAGACTATTATAAAGAAGGAACAGAATTAGCGGAAAATTTTGCAGATGAGCAGTTATTCCAGTTGTCATTCCAATCACCCTGGTATGCTGACATTGTCAATTTTCTAGCTTGTTGAGTTATGCCACCAGAATTCAGCTACCATCAAAGAAAGAAGTTAAGGACTAACATCAAGTTTTATATATGGGATGATCCACTGTTATTCAAAAGAGGAGCTGATATGATAATCGAGAGGTGTGTGCCAGAAAGTGAACAAGACAGAATCTTATATGAGTGTCATGCATCACCATATGGAGGACATTTTGCAGGAGACAAAACTGCCCATAAAATTCTCCAATCAGGGTTTTATTGGCCTACCATATTCAAAGACTATTTTGAATGGGTGAAACTTTGTGATCAATGCCAGAGAATGGGAAGTATCATCGCAAGACATGAAATGCCTCTGCAAGGTATCTTTGTGGTTTAGCTATTTGATGTGTGGGAATCGTTTCATGGGACCATTTCCATTTTCATTTTGAGAATGCAATACATATTCCTAGCTGTAGTTATGTATCCATATGGGTGGAAGCAACAACACTTGTCCCAAAATGATGCTATCACAGTTGTGGGGTTCTTATAGAAATATTTTGGCTGGATTTTAGGCGCCTTGCGGCTATCATAAGTGATGGAGAGTCATTTTGCAAAATGGGTGTTTGAGAAACTCATGAGTGGAGTATGGAATCAAACACATAATGAGTTTGGCTTACCATCCTCAAACAAATGGGCAAAAATTTGAAATTTCCAATAGGAATCGAAAAATTCTTAAGCATTGTAAGCTCACAGCATAAGGGTGGTCTCTAAAAAGCTTGATGATCGTTGTGGGCTGGCTTTGCGCCTCAAAACTCCCTGGAAATTTAGAATGTCCCCATCTGAAATTGCCTTAGTAAACCTTGTCACCTTCCTCTTGAATTGGAGTATAAGGCTATGTGGGCCATTAAGAAATTGAATTTTGATTTCAAGGCTGCTAAAGAGGAAAGATTGCTCCAACTGAATGAATTGGAAGAGTTGAGAAATGAAGCTTATGATAATGCTAAGATTTACAAGGATAAGACAAAGAAATGGCATGATCAAAAGATTTTGAGGAGGGAATTTAAAGCAGGAGATGAGGTCCTGTTATTTAATTCCAGAGCCCAGAAAGCCATTTCGGGAAAGCGAGATCGAAATGAAGTGGTCTATCTGATGAGTGGCAAGTACAATATTTGGAGCATTGACATTGAAAACTAATACTGAGAAGAATTCAAAGTGAATGGCCAGATATTAAAGCATTACCTTGGAGGGAAGATGATTGAAGGCTGATTCTAAGTTACGAGTTCAAGAATTTGATGAAACAAGAGAATCACGACAAGTCGGCTAAGGACTCAAAGCGAAGCGACTTAGTGGGAGGCAACCCATACAATAGTTTATTTTTATATTTTATAGTCAATTAAATTGTTGGAAATTATATATATATATATATATATATATATATATATATATATATATATATATATATATATATATATATATATATATATATATATATATATATATATATACTATTTTCTTTATTTATTTATTTTTTTAATCTTTTCGGTATGTTTGTAGGTCAGCAAAGGAATAAATAACAATGGAATTTGAACTTACTGCTTACAAAATGCACACAAGACAAAAAGAGGAAGTATTATGCTCTTTGATTAATATTTATTTTAAAGAATGCATGATTGAAGTTTAGGGGAATTTGAATTTTCAATTCAATATTGAATATGATATTCGAGATGGTGATTTATTTGAATATTTGAATGAGTAGATATGAATTGTTCTGATTTAAATTGGATGTCTTTAAGTGATCTTGTTTGAATGTGAATTGTTAATGGAGACTTGGAAAATTTCTCGGTCACGGTAGACTTTTTAAGAATTGCGACAGGGTTACGAGAACGAGAGGAACACATGAGAACTAAGAAATTTCGTGTCGCAACCCACAAGCCTTAATATCAAGAAACAAACAAAATTAAGCACATAAATTCACAGGTCGCAATGGTATATGAACTAAAATGGTAATTGTAAAGACACGATGTCGCGACAATAAAAATTAGGTCGCGACCAAGAATGACTGAAAAAATAGAAAGGCATGTCATGACATCAATTTTATTGTCAAGACAATATTCTAGTCGCGATAGACTAAAGTAGGTCGCAACCAAAATTGTCTAAATCCTAATAAATTTAGGTTTTAACCTTCTGATTTAGGCGTCGCAACATTAAATTGGACATTTATTGTTAGCAATTAGTGTTGTGACTTAGGCATTAATGTCGCGACATTCCGTAAGACAATAATAACATTGAGCCCATCCACCATAAAGGCTGAAACTGAAGAGCCAACTTCGTTCCAAAACTTTAATCTAGTCACATCCCCACCCAACTTCTCATTCTCTTTCTCTCTTAGAATACCAAAACCCTAGATCCAGTTTCCTAAAAAGCTCAACTCTAAATTCTCACTCATGGCAGAAAACGGAACCACAATTACGAGATCTTAATGAGATGATCAATTAGATAATGAATGAATACGCTCCTTGAGGAGAGAGAGGTTCACGTAACCTCGAAGGCCTTAGAAAGTCGCAAATGCAGAACCAAAAGCCCAACTTGAAGTAGAAGAATCAGGCCGGGAAGAAGAGCTGACAAAAGACAGAGAATAGTGAGGCATACAGAAGAAAATGAAACATAAGGCGTAAAAGACTTAATCTCTGCAGAAGCTCAAGCTTTATGGAACAATCAAATGGGTAATAAAGGCTTAAGTCGTGAGGGTTGGAAAGCTTATTTCCCACTGTAAAAATAATAAGAAGGGATGGGGAATTCTTACAGCGAGCACAAGGCGCTTGGTTTCTTTGCTCTGACAAGGGAGTTCTATGCAAATATGGTAAGGATGAGGGAGGACTCAGTATACATTCGAGGGGTATGGGTTCCTTTCGGACATCGGAGAATTAACAAAGTCTTTCAACTAAAGGAACTCAAGCATGGTTCGAAATTCAAGAAGTTGGTTGAAGACTCAGACCATGGAAAAATCATAAATTTGCTAACTGTTGGGCAGGGAAAGTGGAGGCGACGAAGAAAGACCACACCATGTTATCAGCGAGGTCTCACGAGAGGAGGTAAGGTTTGGTTACACTTCATAGCCTACATTATAATTCCAACAAAGCATCAATTGCTTGATTATAGGAGCAAGAAGCTATAATTTTATATGCCTTTTTAAAGGGATATAAAATTAATGTGGGACGTTTAATTGAATGCTCCATCAGGGGATACCATTTGAGCAACAAAAGAGGGTGATCCTCGCTGACAGCCATCGTCCGACTATGCATCCTTCTTGGAGTGAAGGGATCATGGGAAAAGGCTATTATGCCTTGGGTTTCTTCTCGACCACGATTAGAGATAACAAAGGGAACTTTAAAAATAAAAGCATAAGGGAATTGTAGATGTAGAAGTGGAGCCAATAGGAGGAAATGATAATAGGGAAATCAAATTTCCATCACAAACATCGATTCGGTACCACGATAAATTTGAGATAAAATCCAGCAAAATTTATATACACCTAAGTTCCTACTCTTGTAGTCAAGCTACGTAGTATAGTGGTCTAGGAATTCGAACACGGGGATGGGTTTTCATTCTGAAATGATTTGCATAAGTGCGAAGGTAAGGCTTTCTACTTTGGACTTTTTTAGTTTGCTTCAAAGCGGTGGAAGTAGGTTGAAGCGAAATTGTAAACTGAAAGTAAAGTGTGAAAAAGTTGCTTTTGAAGATTTAGGTCCTGCTTGGTAAGTTAGGGCGAACCGAGTGTCCTCGGGTTTTTATCCTCCGGCGTTATGACAAACAACCTATAGTCCACAGCATACTTAGGATGCATGTTTAACTAACAGAGCCTCCTTTAGTAACAACTCCTATTTGAGGTCAACACGGGTAGCATGCGGCTATGGCCCTTTTTTCGGTTGAAACCCTAGCATTAAATATCATTTCGGAGGCTCGTAAAGACCATCTAATGAACCGTGCATCTAGCAATAAGTATGCAGCATCCTAAGCATGGAGAGTATTGGCGAATCGATAGCATTAGCTATTCAACCCTAATTTGAGAAAGATGAGGGCCATAATGCGGTACTGTGACTTCGGTGAGGACAACACCATATGCCCCACCACCAAGCCAGCTTCCTTCCTCTTCAAAGAAAAAGGCAGCCAAGCATCCTCTTGAGTTGTGTCACGAGAGGGGTGTTTGGAAGCCTAGAGAGTAAGTGAAGAGGAGAGAAGAGGAAAAAATAAAACCCTAACTAAAATACGAGACTTTATTTACAAAAATGAAAACTTACAAAATCTTCTCTCCCCAAATTATTGCTTCCCAAAATCCTCTCTATTGATTACAAAAAGGGAGGGGTTTATATAGGCCACCTCAATACATGAAAATACCATAAAGCCTACAAATTTGGCTAAGTTAAGGACAAGAGAGTATCGCCAAATTTGGAGTCGGTTAGCATTAAATACAAAAAACATGGCTGACATTAAATTTTGCTAGGGTGAAGAATTTCGTAGGTGGCAGAAATCACCATGCATAAGCGAAAATGAAAATTTAAGCTAAGGCAGCAATTTCGCTAGCTAGCGAAATTTCGCTAACAAGCGAAATTTTAGGTAGATAAGCGAAATCATGAAATTCGCTAGGAGCGATTACTGTGAAAACCACACGGTGTCTAAGCGAAAATCCACAATTTATTTGAACTTGCGAAATTTTAAGCTAAACTACGAGAATTTTATGATCCCATCGAAATTTACCATGGGCTTAGCGAAAATTGCTGGTTATTGATTTTCTTTGCTTTGCCTCCACATCTTTCTCTACGCATCAATTTTCTTCACTTTGCCTTGAGTTTTCGGCCCAGTTCTTGGGAATTTGGTTGATGGGCGACACTAGAGTTGAACTTCATGATTCGTCATACATCTCGATATTGAACCTAAAGTGTCTTAGTACCAAAACAATAAAAATAACTCCCCAAGCGGCATAAGTGATACTAAAGAGAGACTTGAACACTTCCAATTGGCATAAATGACATGATTAGTGCGTAAAAGCACTTTCAGAAAACCTATCTAATATAGGGTTGAAAATAGCACTTTTGGGTACTAATCCACCCCAACGAAAACGTTGCTAGTCCTTAGCAATGCAAAAACAAAAAAGGAGATGCATGTAGTGATTTTCAAAAGTTTATGGGTTTATGTACATATAAACGGTACCTTAAAGCGAAAAATGGACACCAAGTTTGAAAACCTTAGCATAAAGAGCGAAAACCATACAAGAACAATTTTAGGTCAATATTGGTTCCATTATTCTCAACTTGAATTTCCACTAAGTCTAATGGTTCTTTATATAACCGAGATTACGGCTAATAAATTGCAAAATTTGTCCCCTCCCCAAACCTAGCAACGACATGGCCTTAATTTGTTGAACAACCTAGTTAAGGATAGTTCGCACTTCTTTCTTTATTCAACTTCTGCTGTAGGATGCAATGCTTAAAATTAGAGCTTCACCAAAGTCCGGTGTAGCGAGGATTCACGATGACTCCCAGCCAATTAAGGTTTAGGGCATCAAGCGAAAGGATCATGACCCTGAACTCACAAAGTTCACCGGACTCAGAGATGACTTGAAAATCAAGCACTTACAATTACGTTAGACTCTACCTATCCACCACATATAGCAGACACTAAATCGATGACTCCCAACCAATTAAGGCTTAGGGCATCGGGCTTCAAAGGCTTATATACACCCCCTCGAGCCGTGCTCGGGTTTCAAGGCAAAACTTCCGACTTTATTTTCTTTTTCTTCTTGCCTCTTTTTGTTTTCTTTTTGCTTTTCTTTTCATTTTCTTTTGGAAGACAACATTGGTCTTCAAGTATGGAATTAACAAACCTATCCTAGGTTGCCAACATGTAAAATGGCTATGCAAGCGAGGAAGCAAACAAAATCCACTGACTATTGAAATATCTGAGTGGGTGTGAATTAGCATAAGGGAGAAATTTTCCAAGTTGAGCATCTTTTGGAACTTCAATTGACCAAAAATTGTTTCAAGCATGGAATTTGTTCCTAACATAAGGTGACAAAGCGAGGATTCTATTCTCAACAAGGCAATTCCAATTGTCAATTTGGAAAGCGATTCAATTGTCAGATTGAAGCCAATTCAGTGTTCAAATGAAGAAATTCAATTGTCCAATTGAAAACAAAAAATAGATACAGTAGGGCACAAAAAGTGAGTTTGGGGAACCTTAGAACCGATTCCATATAGAAACAATTACTCAGGGGATCAAGGAATGATATACTCCCGACCCTGCGAAGGCTGAGTGACTCATGGTGTTGGAGCACCCATTGTTGACTTGGTTCGGCGATTAATTTGGCCCGAGGTAATTGGCACGGAGTGGGCGAAGGCAAAACCAAAACACACCTTCCTGTGGTTGGAGTGTATCACCGCAGTTCACGGACATTCGGCTTCCACGTATCTGACACACTGAGCACACATCATTAGTCACTTCGTTTCAGTTTCCATTAATTTGTGCTTGTTGTTCAAGTGAAATATGTTCAGTTCCAATGTCATATTGCCAAATGTAAGTTGCATGACTCCATTTCGGCAATTGATGATTGCATTGGCAGTGGCCAGAAATGGTCTTCCTAGGATGATTGGTACATGATTGGGTTCACTTACGCAGTGGCTCGGCGTCAAACACTACAAAATCTGCCCAGGTAGTAGAATTTGTCTATTTTCACCAAGACATCTCAACTATCCCCTTAGGGTTTTGCTTATCTATCGGCCAATGAGAGTGTGATGTTGGTCGGTTTAAGTTCTCACTAAACCTAGCCTTGTATCTGAATGCGGGATTAGGTTCCTGCTTTGGCTCACAAATCAAGCGACAGCTTGTCTATGCAATTCCACCAATATTGACTGAAATTGTGGGAGATCCACGGATCCCCCCTTGTATTTGGCCGAGTATTTGCTTTGGATTATGGCGACTTGTTCGGTGAAATGCCTTCTTCTCAATGCCTAATCCCTTATTAATTGTGCAAAGATCTTTCAAGATTTTGCATAAGCGGGGACTTGTTTGATTATGTCCAAAGAGTATGTTAACCTTCACTTGCCTTAAGCTAAAATGCACCTTCTTGAGATGCCTTCTTCTTACCTCTAAGTGCTTGTGGAAATAAGGTGGTATCACGGGTATTTCATTGAATCTTCCTTTAGGAATATACTCGGGCGCAATTCTTCACCACTGATTGGATTCTTGGCAGGCTTTGGCATGGGTTGATCCAACTCTTTTCACTTCTTGGGTAATTATAGCCTTAACCTCGTCCATTCCCGAATTGTTGGATGATCCTACCTCATGGATTCCCCTTTGGGTTTGGCCTTTGTTTGGGAGGAACCTTCTCTTTCTTGTACCTCCAGCAACTTGTTGATCTTGGTGATGGCATGCTGCAGGTTATCAAATTTTTTGTTTAGATTGCTCTCAAGCCCATCTATTCTCTTATTCAGTGTACTTTCTACAGTATCAATCCTTTGTGCCAGTTGCACATTGATTCCTTTTTGCTCTTCCACAAAGTTGCCTACTACCTTACTCAAATTTAAAATGAAAAGCATTCCACGAGTAAGGGATGAGTGGTTGTTGTGATTGTGACGGGAACAAAGGCGAAGGTTTGGCCACAGGGTACATAAAGCGGGGTTGGGTCTCCACCATGAGAGGTTAGGGTGATTCCTCCAATTGGAATTATAGGTGTTACTATATGGAGCATCTATGGGTGGTTTATTTTGATTTAGGACATGGGCATACTCTAGACAGTGCTCCTCAGGGTAATTATTTGACTGAAAATTGAAGCAAGAAAGTTGGGATGCAGATAACTCATTAACTGTTTGCATTTCGTGCTGATTTTTCATTTCCAGCTCATCCAATCTTTGAGTTAAAGCTGAACAATTCGCTTTCATCTCTGTGTCTTGAGTAATGCATGCTTATCCTTTGGTGGATTGATAGCGTAATCTTCGGCCTCTGGGACAATTTGACCTCCCAAGTGGAGAGGTTTTTTTTTTTTTTTTTTTTTTTTTTTTGGAGGTTTCACGTACATAGTTCATAAAATCCATAGCTTCATCGGGATGCTTACTCAAAAGTTACCCCACACATGGTTTCCAACAATTGTTTTCATAGGTGGGGACATTCCATCATAGAAATGGTTTACCAACATCCATAATATCAAACCCATGGTGTGGGCATGAGCCCGATGGTCTCCACGAAATCTCTCAACAGATAAAACCTCTCACCATCCCCAAATTGCAAGGTATAAATTTGTCTTTTCAAATTATTGGTCTTATGAGCGAAGAACTACTTCGAAGTGCACTGCTTGACTCATTGTTCCTAGTGGTTGAGCCTCGATAGGTTGAGCCATATCTTAGCCTTGTCCTTTAGAGTCAATGGAAATGCTTGTAACTAAATCCATGTCCATCAGACCTTCCTTAAGGTAGTATAGACCTCCTCAAAATCCCTAATATGAGTGTATGGATTTTCTTTTTTTCCATACTGTGATATATGGAAGTAAATTTGAATATGGCCTCTTTGCTACATCGACGGGAGGAATGATACAAGATGGGGCAACAACTCTAGGAGGGTGGATGTGATCCCTCATGGTTCTATAGGCATTTTAGTTCATGGGGGACCTGGTTGACTTTGTTGTTCCTCGAATTATGGGATCCATGGTATCGGGTATGTACCTTGACTTATTTGGTAGGTCGAACATTATCTTGATTCTATGCGATCTACACGATGTGCTATCCTTTGTTGCATAATACCTATTACAAAATTATAGAGACAGCAAAAGAGCGCAACAAAGCACAAAAGGTTAAAATTAACTACAAAAAATTAAAGCCCCGGCGTAAAGCAAAAACGGTCTGATTACGCAAAGTGAAGAAAGCTGGCAGGTTCTGCAGAGGTAATGAGGTAAAAGGTTACCTCCGCTTGTGATGTTGATCCACAAATTACCGCTAACTTACCATTAGTAGTTTAACCATCCCAGAACATGGCTCATTTGATTCGTGCCACGGTAGGGTGAGCTAGAATCAACAAAATTTATATACACCTAAGTTCCCTCTTGTGAGTAGTCGAAACTCTTTAGAGTATAGTGGTCTAGGGTCGAGGCTACGAGTTGGGTTTTCATCCTAGAAATGATTTGCATAAGTGCAAGAAGGTAAGGCTTTCTATTTGGACTTTTTGGATTTGCTTCAAAAACAGTGGAAGTAGGTTAGGCACGAGAAATTGTAAAAGCGAAAGTAAAGTGTGAAAAAGTTAACTTTGAAGATTTGGGTCACTAACTTGGTAGAGTTAGGGCGAGCAAGTGTCCTCGGGTTTTATCCTCGCGTTATGACAAGCAACCTATAGTCCAGCATAACGGATCTATGTTTAACTAGCAAACCTCACCACAACAACAACTCCTATTTGAGTCGACACGGGGTAGCATGCGGCTATGGACCTTTTTCGGAGTTTAAAAACCCTAGCATTAAATATCATTTCGAGGCTCGTAAAGACCATCTAATGAGCAGCGAGTACATCTAGCAATAAGTATGCCTTGTATCCTAAAGCATGGAAGTATTGGTCAAATCAATAACCTTCAAAGCTATTCAACCTAATTTGAGAAGATAGGGCCACTCCATCTGATACATGTGACTTTGATCTGAGACTGACATGCATATACTTGGCAAGCTAGCTTCCTTCCTCTTCCAAAGAAGAAGAGCTTGTAAGCATCTCTTGAGTTGTCATCCTCAAGAAGGGTGTTTGGAAACCTAAGTAAGGAAAGAGGAGAGAGAAGAGAGGAAAAATAAAACCCTAACTAAAATCGAGACTTTATTTACAAAAATGAAAACTTACAAAATGCCCCCTCTCCTGAATTATTGCTTCCAAAATCCTCTCTATTGATTACAAAAGGGAGGGGTTTATATAGGCCACCTCAATACATGAAAATACCAAAAGCCTACAAATTTGGCTAAGTTAAGGACACAAGTAATACGCCAAATTTAGGTAGTTACTTGTCATACAAAAACATGGCGATAAATTTTGCTAGGGTGAAGAATTTAAGCTGGGTAAGCGAAATCACCATGCATAAGAAAATAGAAAATTCGCTAAGGCTTAGCAATTTATTCTTCATGAGAATTTAGCTAACAGCGAAATTTTTAGAGTCAATGCTGAAATCATGAAATTTAGCTAGGAGCAGTGCCTAGCGAAACCACAGTGTCGAAAATCCCTGATTTACGATGAACTTACTTGAAATTTTAGCTAAACTGCGAAATTTTAAATCCAGTAGAATTTTAGCGGGCTTATAAAAAATTGCTGGTTTGTTGATTTTCACTGCTTTGCCTCCTGTCTTCTACTGCATCAATTTTTCTTCACTTTGCCTTCAGTTTTTCATTGATTCTTGGGCTAGTTGATGGCTGACACTTGAGTTCAAACTTCATGATTCGTCATACATGCCGTCTTAGACTTCTAAAATTATTTTAAAACACAAAACAGCCAAAATAACCTCTAAGCGGCATAAGTGATACTAAGAAAGACTTGAACACTTCAATTGGCATAAATGACACGATTAGTGCGCAAAAGCACTCAAAACCTATCAATATAGGGCAAAGCCAGCACTTTTTGGGTACTAATCAACTTCTCAGTGAAGAATAAAGGGTCATTGTAGAAGTTGTTATTAACAGTCATTGTGCCCGGATATGAAAGAGAATTTCCCTGAGCCTGCGGAGAGTTCCAGAAGGAATGAAGGAACTGCTGAAATCTTGGAGATGCTAATATTAATGAAGAAAGAAATGGAAGAGAGAGAGAAGAAGTGGGAGAGACACTTGACAAATCGAGAAGAATACATAGGCTGATTTTAGAAGGAAAGAACAACAATGGGAACAAAACTAGAAGCAGACTGAAGAATGGAATGAAGAGTGAAAATGAGGAGGAGGAATCAAGAAAGAATGAAATCAGTTTAGGAAGCCTTCTATAACAATCAATTCCAAAAGAGATGCAAAATTACTTGACAATTCGAGGAAAGAGACGAAATGGAAGGCAATATCTTGAAAGAAAATAGAAGCTTTCAAGTATCTTTATAAAAGAGCAATTCAAGGAATTTGGGAGGTTAATGAAGGAAAGAGACAAGAGGTTGGAGGAGAATGATGTATATAGTAGGAAAATGCGCAAGGCAGGATTTGATGTATTAATTTTCAAACATATTGGAGTTGTATTTACGAGTTGGAAAAAAGCATTGAATAAAGTGGGTCAGAATCAGATCATTTGATCATACAATTGGAGTTCACAAATGATATATGCACCTTTGGAAATAGAAGAACAACGATAGAAAAGACTGATATCACATTCCAAAAATTTCTACATTTATTTAAGCAGCTTTGACATTGATCCTCGAATATCATACCTACCAAATCCTATAAGAGAAGAAAGTGAATTCTCACAAATTGTTCTCTTTTCCCCTTCTCTAATTGTATTTTGTCTTCCCCATCAATAAAAGCCTAGTATAATTCATTGAAAGTGTCTTGTGATTTGTTCTTCTGATTTGATGACTTGATTTTGTTTCTCTCCATAATGTTGCAATTAGAAAATATATGTTGTTGAATTGCTTAATTGGGATTTGGTGATTGAATGAATTTGAGAAAATGTTAATTGTTCTTGGATGCAGTGATCTGATTAAGTGAACTAGGTTGCTTGTGTCTTTCTTTACCTTGTCACGGAAGTAATGGACTATTGTATTGAGTTTTTAATGGTTATTCTTGTGAGAGAAAGGAGAAGCGAGGCTTGAGTGGCGAAGTAGAAATTGTAGTTTTAGTTTAAATCAAGTTAAAATTACAAAATTAGTAAAAGGTAAACAATTGAAAGAACATATGAGACTCTTGAATCTATGTGTGTAAATAGTTGAGTCAGTATAAATCCTGGAAAAACATCACACATGGTCTAGTTTGTCCTTAACAAATTGAAAAAGATTAGTGACATCTTTTAGGGTGATTCACAGTCAAAGGTACAAGGTCCTAGAACTTGTTAGATTGTGGTAAGGCGAAATCCTAGGAAAAAACAACTTACAAGAAAGGATAGAGGCCCTCTTTGGAAGTTTGAACTTTTTTTCAAGCCTACCCTTATTATATGCAGATGCATACACCTTAGTTCCAAGCTTTGAGCCAAATATGCCTAACTTCTTCAAATAACAGCAATTAAAAACCTGAAATCCCTCCCTAAAACTAATCCTGTAGCAAAGAACCACAAAATTACCTAGTTTTCAGAACAAGAAGTTTAATGTGTAGAAGGGAACAAGATTGGGGGAATATACTTCTTACAGACTGCATGGAAGTTTTAGACAAAATCAATTGAAAGATTAGAGAGGGATAAAAAGAAGTCAATTAAAAGGGAATAAGTTTTGTCTTGTGGCCTATCTCTCTTGAACAATTTAGTTCGTAGGGATGTTTCAACACCTGGTACCCTAATGCCAATTGGTATGGGATTTTCTAACCCAATGTTCTCTAAGAATGATAGAAAGCCTTAAAAGACAAAACATTGCACTATTCCTAAAACTTTGTGAAAAGAGCTGATAAGAATTCTAGAAAGGAATGAGGTGATAAACATGAAGGTGGCAATCAAAGAATACAAAATTCAAGATTATGCATAGGGCCAGCATTGGGAGTTATTAAGTTATTAAATTAGTAGGAAAAGAAAGGGATGAAAGGAGGCTATTAAACGAAGTGAATATTGGAATGCAGGTAATTAAACCTAAATTTTCCAATTGTCTAAATTACCCAAGCCAAAAATACCTCGTGATATTGAGGAGTTGACTTTGCTTACATTAGTAGAATCAATATGAAAAACTAAGCCTATAGGACTTTGACTAATCTTCAAGGGAGAATCCCAAAGATTAACTAATCTAACAAGGAAAAGGAAAGAAGACGACACACACGCACAAAATAGGATTGATTATTTGCGTTGTTTTACGATTCTATAAATTCATCAGTTTATTTGTGATAAAGGTTGAAACCATTCCTTTTTCTTAGTTGAAAACTAAAGTTTGAAATAATATTGCAACTTACTTATTTCAAGTCAATTGATGGGATCAGAAAAGATTGTAGTTAGAACAGAAAAATGTCATAAAAATAAAAGTTCAATTGTTCGAGGGAACTGAACAAATCTTTCTTTTCTTTGCTTGAGGCAAGAAAAATTTTAAGTTTGGAAATTTGTTGAGTAAAAAAATCATTAATTGTTAATCCATTTTACGATTAGTGTTACAATGTAATTACTTATTTTTATGCGAAATGTGGAATTTCTGAAATTTATATTTTGCATATTTTATAGAAGCTCTTGATTCCGGCATGAATCTAGAAGAAAATTAGATCAAATGGCCCAGCCAGCTGGGTCACTAAGGACAATTGAAATTCGCGACAAAGGAATTCATCAGTTCAACAATTTTTAAGTCACAACCTGATTGATAATGTTGCGACAATTCTGTAAGACAAAGGCTTCAAGTGTGTCAAAACATCCTTGTGATCAGTCGTGAGAAAGAAAAATTTAAGACTGCGCAAATGACGTCGTGACAGAAAATCGAGGACACGATGAGGAATGGATGGCCGGATAGTGAAAGCAAGGTCTATCACAAAAATTGATGTTGCGAGCAAAATATAAGTTGAAGACACCGGTCGGAATTCGTGACAAAGGATTTCATGTGGCGACATGAGAATGAGCTCAAATAAGAATATGTAAGAAGGGCCACCAATGATCACGAGACCTTTCTAAGTCCACGACCAAAAAAGAAGGCTGAGTGGTAAAGCTGTTGTGACTAAAAAATGAGGTTGCGACAAGATTAGAAGAAAGAACGGTCACGACATGCTTTTGAGGTCGCGACAGGAATTGCAGTAGGAAAAGAAACAACCTTGTCGCGACCTAATTCCCATGTTGCGACAAGAAAATAAATAGATCTGCAGTTTAAGTCGCAAATTGCATGAAGGCAAAAAATAAGAAATGATGTCGCAACATGAAAGGGAGGCTGTGACTAAGGACCAAATTGGCTGACAACATAAATTGTGTCGCGACGTGAAATTGTGGTCATAACCTGAAATTCGATCAGGAAGCCGGTCGAATTATTGTTTGGCTTTTTCCATATAGACTAAAAACCCCTCAAATTCACATAGTTACAAGAGCCTTACATTTCTTTTGCAGCCATGTCACTTTGGATAAATTTTCTTAATTAAATAATTCTTTCTTAATGTTCTGGATTTTAAAATATGGGTCTAGTATATGACACTGCAAGTGCACAAGTCATACAAATAGTAAAATCTGAATGTAAGTCCAGGTAGCATTCCCACAGAGATTGACAAGAATTAGAGATCAACTACCCAACTACTGAAATTATATGCTATTGGGACTAAAAACTTATAGTGAAAGTTTTATCTAGAAAAATAAAGATCCTAGACTATTGACTAATTGTTGAGCTAAAACAAAACAAAAGTAACGACCCGAAAATAGTGGTAACTAAAATCTTTGGTGAATCAGTTTCCTGTGAGAAACGAAAACTATCAACGAAATACAATGAAACCGTCAATTTCTACATTAAAATACATTTTCCTATTGTCTTTGATGGATCTGGATTTGTCCAAGATTGCCTAAATATTGCAATTGGATTTCTCCATATTCACTAGTTGGAAGCCCTTGCTTCTCTCGAAGACAAGATCAAACCAACTACTTGTATTTCTAATTCTCTTACCAAGATCTGACATTTTCTTTCTCAATACTTCACACCCATTTCTTGATGACTACAGATCTTTTGCTTTCCTTCTCGGGATATTTGCAAAATTTCTACCATAGTGGTGGCTCATCCTCGAATCGAAAGTAGATTCGTCCTTCCCTTGAGATTAGATCTCGGCTAACACGGGGTTAGAGCTTCCTTTAAATTAAGGTGTACTCTACGATTATTTATATTGTTAAATGCTCCCCTCCAACTTCAATTATGATCAAATGGGGGATTTATCAAAATGAACTTTTAGAGCTCAACAGTTTATCAATGGTAGTCTAGCATACCCATAAGTGAATGTTCTTAGCTCTCAGGAATCTCGACTGGTAATCCTTGAAGAGCATCCACAAAATCGAGCAAGATACACTCCACTGACTACATTTATTCGGTACTACCATTGGGAACTCACTCGATTCAAAAGCGACACCAAGTAAGTAAATCCCAACCAAATAATCTTCTCCATATTTTCTGAAAAGACTATAACTAGCGTATATCAAATCGCGGTGCGTTGATGCATTACAATTAAGAAAGGAGCACCGATCACGTACATCCACTGTAATCGCAATGGCGAGAAGAGTGAATTCCATAAATTTGTCTAGATTTCTTAATTTTAAGAAGAAAATAATAGAAATAAAATCCAGCTCAGCTCGACACACTGCCTGATTCGATTCGGACCCATCTGAAATTTAAGAAGAAAAGAAAGAAACAAAAATTAAAATTATACTCTAAGCTATACATTGAGTTCCTCTCCGTTCCCCTTTTTCTAGGTAGTGAAGACGGAAGCTACTTTACTATTCTAATCACACAATACATTTATAATGTCCAAAGAAGTGGAGTCGAATCCCCGAAAAAATACTCCGTGTAGATTCTACCGAAAGAAAGCCCCAATCAACTATACCGGGTTGCGACCTAAGGTTGATGTCGCGACCTCAATTCCCTTTGTTTGTTTCGATTCGATTTGTGACTAGAGTTTCTTTAGTTGCGACCAAGTTCTTACTGACCTCGTTATTAGTAGTAGCGACCTCGTTGGCTCGATTGTTCTCGAAATTGATGTAGCGACCTTAATCTCACGTTGCGCGACCTCGTTATGGATTCAGCCATTGCAACTTTGAGTCACGACTTGATTTTGGTTTTGCAACCTCCTTTTAGTTATCACCACTTTAGTTCTAGTCATGACTTCCTTTACTTGCTGCACTGCATGTCGCGACCTTAGTTTTAAGTTGCAACCACATTTCTGTTTCTACTGCCTTACCTCAAGTCGTGACTTTCTTTTTCAGGTTGCGACCTCATTTTTTATCTTTTGCTTTGATATAGCCAGAAGATATGTCGCGACCTTAATAATTGGTACGTGGCCCCCGCTTTTGATAGCCTGCTAAGCGGTGTGACCTCGATATGATGTTGAGCCTCACTTTGCTCCTTTCTAGTTGCAGGTTGTCTCAGTTGCTTTAAACATAGTTGCGACCTGGATGTTGATGCTCAATGTGTATTGGTCGCGACCTCGGTGATTAATTCAGCGACCTCTCTTCAAGGTCCTTGAATAACAAAATGGTTGCAACTTGATTTTCTAAGCTGGGACTTGGCTTGGCTCGGCTTAGGTTTTCTGTTCGCGACCTCAATAAGTCGTGACTTCATTTATGATTCTCCATCACTTGTAGTTGCAACTTCAAATTTCTTTGTTGTGACTCCCTATTCAGTTCCATGTCGTGACCTCGAGATGATGTCGCGACCTCAATTTGAGTCCTTCATTTCAGAACTAGTTGCAACTTCAAATTTTCTTGCAGAGACCTCATTTGTGGCTTCATGTGGTTAAGCGTGCGACCTCAGTTGGCATTGCGACCTCGGCTTACGCCTTGAGATAGTTTCTTTACGTCTCAGCCACCTTTTGGCGGTGCGTAACCTCATTAACTAGTCTTGGTGATGTTGTGACCTGAAAATAACTGAACAAAGAGCTCCCTTCTTGCGACTTTCTTTCTCTAGTTGCTGACCTCTTCTGTTCTCAAGGCTGAATTCTTCAGTTTTCATGGAATTTTAAACAACATGTATTTTACGAAAATTAAATTTGAGCAAATTACCCAGGTTTCTGTATATGAATCAACAATTATCTTGTAATAAACTCATAAAAATGGATTAAAAGCAAATGAGTTTTTAGACTCATCAATCGCGTCATGAAATTGTGGTCACAACACAAACACTTGGAGACCATAAAAAGTTGTCTCGACGAGGATTAAAGTGGCTAGCAACAGAAACAGTGTTGAGACAAAGAAACTTTGTTGCAACACATAATTCAGCAAATGAAGAAAAATCTAGGTCGTGACATGAAATTGTGGTCGTGACACAAATACCTGGAAACAAGAGAATGTGGTCGCAACAATAGTCAGCACTACTGGAAACTAAACATGGTCATGACGCAGCAATTCCAGTTGCGACAACAACATGATGATTCTCAGGAAACATGCTAAGTAAAAGCAGATAACAAGATTTCCAAGTCGTGACACAGATGACAAAAGAAAAGAGTAAAGGGGTAGTCGCGACCACTAACGGAAGAAAACTGCAAAGAACAATGTCGTGACAGAGGATATCAGGTTGCGACTCAATATTGAAAAAACAAAGCATAAGAATGTTGCAATAAGCTTCTAGAGGACACGACATACTTAACAGAGTCGATGAGCACGAGGTCATGACCTGAGCGGTGGCTGGGCCATTAAAATTGAAATCAGGAGCCTTAGAATCGGGCTCGATAGCTGGAGATGTATAAATGGGTGTCCTTGCGTAGGAAGGCTGACTCTTAGGAACCGGATCCTTGTGGGATTAGAAGAAGACTCGATTGTATAATTTTATAATATATATTTCTTTTTTTGAATCTGAGCGATGTCTGATTCGGAATGTTAGGCGAAGTTAAGTTTTCATTCTCTTTTCCAATTCTTGCTTGAACTTAATGGAATCGAGACGATCTGGAATTTGTTCTTCTCGATTTATTACAACTCTTTGTTGGTGTGTGATCGATGCTCCATTGTCGTTGTGATGCAGTTTTGATAAGCATAACTTCCACTGATTTGGATTTATCGTTAGTTACAGTCTTTTCTGCATAAATTAGAGAAAAGTACCTGAAATTTGGGGATTTATTGGATTGATGTTGTTCTTAAATTGATTGTTCCCAATAGTAGTATCAAGTACACTTCAAGAATTTATTCCACTGCTCACGATTTCGGGAGGCCCTCACAGAGACCACGAGATGGGAGATTCCTAAGAGCTTGGAACATTCAGTTCAATTGGGTGTTAGACTGCCATTGAAAGACTACTAAGCTCGAGGAGTTCACTTAGATAAATTTCCATTTCACTCATAGTTGATGTTGAAGGGATTATTTGTCGATTTAAATGTCCAGAGATATCACCTTGTTATAGTGGGGACCTCAATCCTGTGTTAGTTGAAGATCCTAATCAAAGAAAGAAAGAAAGATCAATGAGATTTAAAGGAAGTGTCATCAATCATTTTGTAGAGATTTTCTGATGACCTGTCTTGAGAAGCAAGAAATGTCTGCGGAGTCTTAAGAAAGGAGTATGAAGTATTGAAAAAGAAAATACCGAGATCTTACAAAAATGATCATAATACAAATGGCCCAGTTAGTTCCATGTCTTCGAGAAGTAGGGACCTAATTGGTGAATTAAGGAGAAATCAGACTACATTATTAAGGCTGTTGTAATCTAGATCCAAATTCAGGATAGAATCTAAATGGGATACAATGCAGAAATTGATTGTTTCACAATATTTCCTTGTTAGTGTTCATTTTCTGAAGGCGATTAATTCGATTATTTTAGTTTATATCATTATTTGTTCTATTTTTAATTTCCTTGCTTTTAGATACATTATGCGGGGTGATTATCCTTTAAATTATAGGCGTAAGCGGTATTATGGAGAGTTGGAATGTATGGATCTTGAGTAGTTGGGGTAGTTGAATTTTAAAAAAAAAATCAATCTCTGTGGGAACGATATCTAGACTTACATCAAATTTTTACTCCTTGTATGACCTGTGCACTTTCAAAGGTCACTCAAACCATTTATAATCTGCAACATGTAACCGCTTTTATTCATTTATACAACTCCATTGCAATTTGGCATAGTCGCATTGAAAATGGTAAGGCTCTTGTATAAGCAAATTGAGTGATTTAGTCTATATTTACAAAAGGAAAACAAACCCCAGGAAATTTCTCGTAGGTCGCGAAATTTTCTTAATCTCGTGAACTTTCCTACAATATTTGACTTTTTTATTTTTTATTTTTTCCCAGTCCCTTCTCGTGTAATAATGTTAACTTATGCACCTTTTGGTAATTTGTATTAACTATATATAGGTTGAAAGACCTCGTACAAGAAGATTTTTGGACATTCACAGTAGTTTTGGAAAAGCTTGCTCTACAAGCTTCCATTTTTCTCTCATTTTATCTCTTCCCTTTCTCACAAGATAAACATCCTTTGAGAAGAGGAGGAATGGTTAAACCCTTTGTTTCCTTGGAGTAAAGGAAACTAGGTGAAGGTACTAGATGAAAAGGTGGGGTTTTCCATGTTTTAACGGAGGTATTTTGCACTATTAATGGTTTCTTTGCCATTTTAATCCTTCGGTTATCTTGAATGATCTGTAATTGATAAGATTTTAGGGTTCACGATTCTATTGTGATCCATTGACATTAATTAGTTATCATTTATGGGTTATTGGAAGGCGATTCAAGGTGATGTCTTTATTTCCTTCAAATCCTAGGTTGGATCCCTTCGAGTCACCTTGAATGGTTAGTATTTGGTAAGCTCTCAAGGCTCATTGGATACTTATTGCTAGATCAAGTGATGTTCGTTAGTTATCATTTATGGACCCTTGGAAGGTGATTTAAGGAGATGTTATTCACTGTCCGAGACCATTAATGGGACGCAAATACCATTTTTCAATGATATTTATTTAGGGTTAGTTATTATAGCTAAACCACACTCCATCCAGAGATAACTATATGTTATCCCCTCCCCTAATGCAAGGAATAGACTCTGAAAACCCCCTCCTTGCCTAAGGAACCCGAAACCTAGTGACGTGAACCCAAAGAATTTCTCCTTATACATTTTATCTTGATTTTACTCTTCAAATTTTTATTATTATTATTTTTTCTCTAAAACCACTCCTTTATCACAACCCAAATATCCAAAATAAATCACCAATATAAGCTTTATTTTCGCATTTTCAAAGAAACCCATCTTTGTGGACGATCCTAGAACCACTATACTATAGTAGCTATGCTACGCTAGTATGAGGTATTAGGTTATAAATTTTGTTGATTAATACCCTACGGGCGACGAATCAAATGGCGTTGTTGCCGGGGATGGTGCCTTAGTGCTAATGACTATCTATGGATACTCAGACCTCATCACAGGTGATTTTTCTCCTATTAATTTTTTTTTTAGCATTTTACTTTGACTTTGCTTAATATCCTTCTTTTTTGTAATTCTCAGCTTGCAATTGGAGAAATTGAAATTGTGCTTCAATGCTCTGGATTTTAGAATTGTTTTATGCTTATAAAAGTTGTTGAAGTGTGGAACCCTTTGTTCTAACCTTACTCCTTCCACTTGAACTAATCACACACCATGCACACGCTTTAATTATAAGCCGAAAAAACTGCTTGCCTCCTCGAACCTTGCAAAAGTATGCCCAAAGTGACCAACTTTAATAGGTTTGGATCCCTAAAAAGATCAATTAGTCTAAAAAAAAAAAAACAAAACAAAACAAGGATCAAAAGAAAAGAAAATAAATTTGTGAACCCACTTAAACCCGAAAGCACATTCGGGGGTATATAGATGAAGTCTTAAAGTCCTGTCTCTAAGCCACTGCTTAGAGTCACGGACTTTGCTGCTCATTACATGGGTGAATAGCGGAGTTTAGCAATTTCTAGGTGTTGGAGTATCGAATTATTAAGTACGGGGTGAAATCAAGAGTTAGTGGTTTAAAGACTTATGACTTGGACTCCCTAAACCCACTGCTGAGTCATCTACATAGACCCCATTACATGAACAATTGCACTCTATACCTCAGCATTGCACCCTTATAATGAAAAAAGTTGTGAAATAAATGTGGTTCTTGATCTATCGTGGGTCACCGCTAAGTGTAAAAAGAGCTAGGTCAGGAGGATAGGCTCAAGTGCATCATATTTGAAAACTAATCATGTTAACATGTAGGTTATTGTTGAAGCTGCTGTTGGTTCTTTAGTAATGGAAATTCTTTGATACTTGAATTTGCATAGTACATACTCTTCTTGAGATAGTCATCATAAGTGATTAAGCACTCAAAAAGTGCTATTTGAGCCCTATTCAAGATAGGGTTTTGAGTGCTTGCCACTAATCACATCACTAGTCACTGATGTGTGCAGTCCACTTAGTTTCACTAATTCCATTTCGAGATTGTTTTGATAGTTTTGGTGTGTTTTTGAGAACTTCAATCGCAGTTTAGCTTCTTACCAGGTTGAATGCGAATCCTCGAGCATTTCACCGGAGCCGGTGGCATTGGAAATATCAAGATTCAGTGAAGAATTGAAAGCAAAGTGATGAATAAAGTAAGCGCAGAGAGGATGTAATGAGCAAACAGAAGGTATAATCCTGTGATTTTCGCTATGATTATGGTATTCATTGGATCATAATTTTTTGTTATCCTAGCCAAATTGGGAATTTCGCTAGTGCTAATGAAATTTCACACCAGCTAAATTTATCGGCGCTCACCGAAATTTTCCAATTTCGCATCTCACAAAAAAATTTCATAGTTGTGAGAAATACACAGCTTAAAATTCACTCATGCTAGTGAAATTTCCATTTTCGCTATCTCGTAGAATTTCCTTTAGGTTAGCGAAATTTCGCTAGCATAGCGAATTCACATGCTAGTGAAATTTCCCGCATAGCTAAATCTCACCGTGTTTTTGATATATGATAGCCGAAACTATGTGTAAAATATACGCCTATGTGCCATAGCGCACTGGGTCACCCCAAGTAATATAGTGTACCAATGGTACGGATATCGATTCATGGGGACAGGTGAGTTGAATACAAAGATGTTGTTTTTTAGATAATATCTGAATAATTATATCAGAAGAAAGAGATCTAGTGTGTAATTCCCCAATTGCTTATTGATTCTAATGAATTATCAGACAAGACTAGGTTAAGTGTCTCCTCAAGCCACCTTCAATGGATTATTTCAAAGATGTTATTATTCAATGGACATTTATAATTTGTTGATGGCGAGGTGATCTTACTTACAAGATATCCTCTCTCGAGGTATATCCGCCTATCTCGTGAATAGAATTGAGTATATCTCTATCCCAACTCAGTATTCCGAAACGCTTAAATGTTCTACCCTCAAATGCCACCTCAGATCGAATATCTCTATTTACCGAATCAATCAAGGCTGTTTCACTCAGATCCCTGATAACCTCATCGACCCTGACGCCAAGATGATTATGCTAATGTTGGCCGTGACATCACTACATAATTGAATTATAGATATAAAGTGAGCAAACAATTTTATAAACAAATGAATAACATAAATTACTCGATCTTTAATCCATAAGATCATGATGTTACATCAACAACAATACTCCTAGATATAGATCTAAAACATTCTTAATAAGAAAATGTAGATATCTAATCTAAAAAACATCATTCTATTGTCCAAAAATGGGAAACAATACAAATCACGGGCTCTTCTTCAAAGTCGGTGTCGCTACTGCTCTGGAATTTCGTGCCCTTGTTCGTACACCTCCCGATGCCTCGAATTATGAACCCTTGGTGCTTTTAATGATGGAGGGCAGATCTCGCGCTGACGTTGCGACGTTGCAACGTCGCGACGTTGAGATGTCACGATGTTGAGACGCCGCTGACGCTAGTCGCTTGTTGATTTTTTTCATTGTCAATCTAACGTCAGCGACGGGCCGACGCCGCTGACGCCCGTACCACTTTCATGCATTGCTTTCCACTCCGCCTCCAATTTGCTTCCAAAGTTTGCCTTTCACCTCATTTGCACCTGCATTCACAGAACTTGCCATACTCAGGTATCGAGCTATAAAAATACATATTTAAACGCAAAATAACACAAAACCTAGGACAGACGCGGGTATACTATGAGTTTTTTAGGCACTCATCAGTATACTTGATCCCAAACGACCACGTTTTGATGTATTACCATTTTGACCCTTATGTAATTTCATATTTTAGGTATTTTTGTATTTTTCTACACTTGGGTTGAATTATAAACCCCACCCTTTGTAACCCTACAACTTTTTATTTTAAAAGTTTTCCATAAAATTTTCATTTTAGGTTTCATTTTTCTCTCTTTCTCTCCTCTTTCTCTCATTTCTACAAGCCAAACACCCTTGAGGATGACAACTCAAGGATGCTTGGCTAAGCCTCATCAAGAAGAGGAGGCCGTTAGCTTGGTTCGGCCGCGGTGCTGTCCCTCATGCTTTGAATGTTACAGTAATCGTGACGATATGGTTCTACCTTTCCAAACTAGGGTTTAATGACATTTAACAGTCTTTCCTTTGGTCAATACTTCATGCTGTGTTTAGGTTTAGTGCATTCCCACGGTAGATGCAATCGAGATCTTTAGATGTCATTACGAGCCATGGGAACGAGGTTAAATGCTAGGTTTCAAACCGAATGGGACTTTAAATGCTTAGTACTGTCAATTCTCAAATAGGAGTGGTTCTAGGGTTAGGTTTTATAGCTAAACAAAGATCCGGTTTTGGATTTGACTATATGTCATTTGCCCTAATGCGAGGATATAACCCGAGGACACTTTAATAGCCCCATGTTATCAAGCTAGTGACCCAAGCCTTCAAGGTTACCATTTCACACTTCACTTTAAGCCATGGGCTAGTCGTTGAACATACAACCCCACTGCGAACAAATCCGAAAAATCCAAACAAAGCCTCACCATTTTCAAACACCGATGCTAATCATTCGGGATGAAAAACTCATCCCCGTGTTCGAATTTAGATCATTATATCAAGTAGCAGCTTGACTACTTCGGGCAGTGAGGGAGGAAATCAGGAATATAAATTTTGTTTCGATTCCGCATCACCCTACCGCGTGGCACCGAATCAAAACGGCGCCGTTGCCGGGATGGTGCCAAACTACGCATGATGAGTTGATGTGTACTTCTGTAATCCACATTACAAGTGTGGGTGACCTTTCACCCTTGTTGATACTAAGTGTGCAGAACTAAGTTTTCTTCACTGGGCAAGCATCGCATCGTTAAGCTTGCCAAATGGGCTTTTGTTTTATCTAACAATCAATTTTAGCATGTTTTGTTTGTGTTCTTTGTTTGTCTCATTTTGTGTACTGTGTTTATGCAAAGACTGGATAGAGGGATATCGTAGACAGAAAGAGTGAGTGCACCACTGAATCAAGGTCAGAAATCACGGTGCACAAGGACTAAATGGATCCGACCGAGGAACGCCAGGTCAACAAACACCTCCCATGAATCAAACGGCATACAGATCGATGAGGGAACACATACACCCTCCTAGAGTTAGTGCCCCTCCTGCATCATACCTCCGCCGAGGATGTGAAAAGGAGACCCTACCTGCCTCTCGGCTTCCCACATTTCATGGTATTGGAAAATGAAAAATCCATATTCACACATACGGGATTTTGAGGAGGCGTAACAACTTTTATGAGGTATAACTATTACGGATTTGCTCGCCGAAAAGCATTTCCAACGACACCTAAGGACAAAGCCAAAATATGGCTCACCACTAAGGCTTCGAGAACGAATAGAAATCGCTGATTCGCTTCTAATTTTTGAAGAAATTCTTCAGCGCAAATCCAAGATCATCACGAAGAGCGCATCTACACTTACTTCCTACTTACACAAATGAGAAATTCTACCAATGTCGGAGAGATTTATGGATACCACGTTGCTTGTCCACATCATGGTTTCGATTAATCGGATGTTAGTGAATCATTTCTATAATGGAAAAAGGTCCCCCGCCATGAAGCAATTGCTAGAAACCATGTGTGGAGGTGACTTTAAGTAAAACTGATGGTTATGGATTTCTTGGGTTATGTGGTCGAAACTTCCAAGGATGGGATGACAACCCGAGAGAGGTGGAGAAAATGAGAGGCCCTCAAAGACACCAGGGAAGGAGGGGAATTTTTGCACTTTCGTGAGGACATGGAAATGAAAGCAAAATCTCAACCCTAGCTAGGAAGGTGGGAGGAGCTAGAAGGAAAGAGGCTCCATTTAAGAGCAGGCAAGGATCAAAACACTGACAGCTAAACTGATTCACTACTGGCTGCAACCCATCAAAAGAATCCAGTTGTGAGAACATCATCCGACGCCCCATCAAATAAGGATTTGATGCTTAATATGCAAATGTTGGGTGTCAATACAAGCTACAACCTAATGCTCATATGGTAGCCACTTAACAATTCCAATTGAAAATCACCTAACCTCTCCCGAAACCTAATCCCCTTGCCTACGTGTTCCCTGTGTGCCAAACAACGCTTTGTTCTCATCTCAACCACACCGCTATCATCCTCTTCAATTGTCAACAAGCTACACCGAATTTTGAGCAAGGTGGTAGGCAATTTTGTGGAAGAACAAAAAGTGGATCAACGACAATCGGGCACAAAGGATCGACACTCAGAAAGTACACCAACAAAAGAATGGGATGGGTTTGAGCAACTTAATCGTAAAATAGACAACTTGCGATTCAATCACAAATATCAACAATATTATGGAGGTGAGCAGAGAGAGGAAGGTTCCCTTCCCAAACATTGCCAACTGAAGGTCCATGAGGTAGGTTCATCCAAAGAATTCAGTGGATGGATGAAGTGGAGGCTATAATCACTCGAGGAGCCGGAGAGAAATAGAGCAACCAAAGGCCCATGGTCAAGAAACATGCAAGGAAAAGCCGGGTCGAACCTCGAGAGGGTGATCATCAAGCACCCACGAAGCACTGCGATGCCACCTCCATTTCCCTGTGCACTAAGAAGTAAGAAGGTGTATCCCAGCCAGCCTGTGCATCCCGAAGTCCTAAGGTGAAGCGTCAACATATTCTTCGATTATCATCAAACAAGTCCCCGCTATGCAAGGTTTTTGAAAGATCTATGTACAATCAAAAAGGGATTAGGCCAGAAGAAAGCCTTCCTAACCGAAAGCAAGTCTGCCATATCCAAAGCAAGCACTCCTACCAAGTACAAGGATCCAGATCCCTACACCTCGCCAACATCGAGGACTCAGACAGATAAGGCATTGCCCGATTTGGGGGCCGTTGTAAATTTTACCGCCATACTCAAGGTATAAGCAGCTAGGTTTGTGGGAGCTCAAACCCACCAACATCACTTTGTCATCAATGATGACGTCGAAGATTCCCTAAGGGAATAGTCGAGATGTGACGGCGTAGCGTAGACAAATCTCTACTACCCAAGACTTTGTAAAGTGTCGGATACCGAGCCAATTGCAAGTGGGCCCCATCATGTGCCGATTATCCCGAATACCATTTTACCACGCCAATGCAGCTCATCACCGCCGAAACGGAGTCACAACTCACATTCGGGCAACATAACATCGAGCTCAACATTTTTCACTTGAGCCACAAGCACAAACTAGTGGAGGGTGACGAGGAAGGGAAGAAAATGAAGTCTCCGCCGACTAACATGTGGAAGCCAAAGATCCATAAATTGCAAGAATCAAGCAAATCAAGACGTGGCGCTTTGATTTGAGTCATTAATACCGCAGCACTGTCAGCCCAAAATCGCCCGTGGGAAGAAAAATCAACAAGAATGGATTCACATGAAGGTCAGTGAAGGCTTCACTCGCGAGGTTAAGGAGCTCCTCCTCCGAATTTCCACAAATGAAGATTGGT
>JAEQBH010002270.1:0-129550 GCA_016808115.1 Tetrastigma voinierianum | reverse complement strand
TTTTTGCAAAATTAAATTTGAGTTAATTACCCAGTTTCGCGATATGAATCAACACCATTCAGAACATACCTTAAAATGGATTAAAAATCAAATGAGTTTTTATACTCATCAGCTGCACCTGCCCTGCACATGCCTACATCTATCACTGTCTAGGGACCTGAAGACATGCTATCCTCCCCGTTGGGCCATCACATCTTGAGCTACGAACCGCCGCGTGACTTTTTCATACCGTCTTTTGCCATGTATAATGGCTCTTATGATCCATATGACCACATGCTGCTTTTCAATCAGGCAATGATACTAAATGTGGGAAACGACTCCTTACTATGCAAAGTGTTCCTAGCCAGCTTGAAGAGGACCGCCCTGGCTTGGTTCCACAAACTTCCACGACATCAACTCAGTTCGAGTTGTATTACATTTGTTTCCCAAGACCGTGCTCACCGACGAAGGGAACATCGCCTTCAAGTAAAACTATCTCGCAAGCGGGAGGACGAGTCCATCCGCAATTTCACCAGAAGATTTGGAGGGGCCGTTGATGAGTCTTAAACTCATCTTTTTTTAATCCATTTTTCTGGCTTGTTTTTAGTATTTTCAAAGCTGTTTTAATGCCAAATTATACAATATTTACAAACTTTGTGTTTTGCAGGAGTTAATTCAAAAAGGAGAGATTTCTAGCAAGAAAGAAGAGAAAAGAAAGCACAAGCCGCTTCATGTCGTGATTGAATTTGCGAAGGTCATGACAAACTTCCACCACAGAGGGAAATCGTGGTCGCAACAACATTTCCCCGTGTCGCAACAATCAATCTAATTGTTGATAATTTGAGCGAATAGCGACAAGATAGCAGTTGCACAGAGAATGGGAAAACATATGCAAGTCAAGCTTGGAACAAGATAGTTTGTGTCGCAGATAATTTCGAATCCAAAGGTGGAATATCTATCGTGACGTAACCCCCTCGCTCCGTCAGGACATAGACTTCGCAACATAGAAAGATTGTTGAGACGTAAAAGATGCTGGAGAAAGTTTAGGTTGCGACAAGAAAACTAGGTCGACAAAGGGTGCTTAATGGATGAATCGACCGGCTGCAACAAGGAGATTCAATGTCACACATACTTCAAGCTTAAAAGGTGTTTCATGTCGCAATCAGGATCTTCAAATGTATGACACGTAAATCAGTTGAACACAAAAAAGTCTTGCCGTAATAGGATAAATGGGTGGCAACACGAAGACAGCTAAAAGAATAGGTTATACGCTACCGTAGTGCCCAGGTCACACAGAAAATATGCTTCTATGGCAAAAGTGTCATCGCGACATAACATATTGGGGTCGCGACATGCAAAACATCCCCAACATAAAAGTCCAGGTCGCAACATCAAAATAAAGTTGCAACAAGAAAACAAGCTTAGTGGCGATAGAACTCTATCGCGATAGACTTTTTGGGTTGCGACCGAGATGACAATAATACAAGACAGTGTTGTAACAAGAACTAGAACAGAAATGTTGTCGCAGACAGCAAAGTCAACGGAATCATCTTGAAGAAGCAATAGCATCACCGCATACTAAGAAAACACTATCGCGGACACCAACTCGCGTGTTGCAATCGAAAACTGCGGTTAAGCATTACGACTATCAACAATGTTGTGATAAAACTGTTTGAGGAATGCACAATATATTATCGCGACAAAGGAAAATCTGTCGCGACAAAGTTATCATTCTGAAGGAAAGAAAAATGTCACAACAAAAATATGCTGTCATAACTCAAGAATAAGCAAAAGATCTTCTGCTATGACTGCACGATCGTGCCACCGCAACAAGGACTCGGCAACAAAGACACAAAACTCTCAAGCCACGACACAACTTCTAGGTCGTGATGTATAAGGCAATTTCAAATAAAATGCTTAGGATTCACACAGGCCTCAATTTTAAAATTCAATCTTTTGTACTCAGTAATAGAAACGACCGCAGAAAAGCGAGGCGCCAATAAGAACGATAAAACCGTAGTAAATTTGTGGAGTTGAGGATTATTTTAAATATTATATATTTTTTCCTTTTTCTTTCTTTTTATCTTATTTTTTCTTATTTTTCTTTTCTTCGTAGATTAGCAAGAAGGTAGTGAGATTTTGATTCATATTTGATTCAAACATAAAATTTGTTCAGAAGTTTTGAAGTTGAAATCTAATGCTGAAATTCATTTACGATTATTGTTTGAATTCAATGAACTCCAGACAAAAGCTAGAACTCATTCCTTCAGTTGATTGCAGTTACAGTGAAATATTCCTTATCAAGATTAATGTATGTCAGAATCTGGGCTGAGAACATAACTCACTGGAAAGATCCTGATGTTAATTATGGTCCTTTCTGGTAAAATGAGAAAAAATTTCGAGTCAATTTTTTTTTGAGTTTATTTGGATGGTGTCGATCTGATATTAATTGTTCCCAATTTGTGAGTTTATACCCTTGAAAGGACTATTATTTGCCCTGATTTCCAGAGGCTCCGAGTGACATAGAGATGAGGACTGAGAGTTTAAATCAATTACTGGGGTAAGTTAGACTAATATTGAAGAACTAACGAGCCTTAAAGGTTACTTGAGATAAATCCTCAATTTTCTATGGTTTGAGAATGGGTTGAGGATATATATCAATTTAATCAACAGATTCTCCTCGGGTCCGGGAAGAATGATCTTGATCCCGCAGCAAGATGAGATCTAATCAAGGAAAGAGAAAACTCTTTCAGATCTTAAGGATGAGACATCATTCTTGTTGTAGAAACCTTGCAACCCGCCCGCCTTCGGGAAGCAAGAAATCAAGAATATAATAAATGTGCGAAGTATTGAAAAGAAAAATACCCGCATCTTACAGAGAAATTTAATTATAAGTAATTGATTAGAATCAAGTTTTAAATGAACATGAACCTTTACCTGAAAGTATGGTTAAAATGAGGAATCATTAAACTATACTACCTCGACTCGACAAATTCATATTCCAACTCAAGGGAAAATAGAATGAGATTAGGGATGTATGAATCACAATTTCGCCAAAGAAGTGGAAATCTTGTTTATTTGCAATAATCCCGGTTTAGTCCAGCTTACATTTAGGATTTAATTTTTTCTTTTATATTAATTGTAGGATTCTACTTATTAAAATTCTTATTGATTCGTGTCGCAGTAGGGTATGCTGGAATCAACAAAATTTATAACCCAATTTTCCAAGGTCGTAGCATACCACGCAAAGATGCCTTCTAGTGGCTCTAATTACTGTGATGGGTTTTCATGTAAATGATTTGCGCTGGTTCAAAAAGGTGAATTTTACTTGGATTAGGGGTGTTGTAAAAACAAATGAGGAATGGTTTCGCAGTGCCGAAAATAAACCGAACTAAAAAAATAAGGAAGCAAGAAATCTCAAGACGGCCACTGGTCGAGGTCCTAAGGTAATGAAAGGTCTCATCTTTTCCTTTCTATGGGGAGGATGACCTATAGTCATTTCCTGAACTGGATCTTCATTTGGCTATAAAAACTTAACCGTAATAATTTTCCTTTTAAAATATAGCATTTATTAGACATTAATCCTCCCCGACAGTGAAAACATATCTCCTTGATCTACCCTACAGTGACAAATAGATGACAACTAATCAATCTCGATCTCAGCAACAAGCATCCATCAACCCTAAAAGATTACCAACACCGGGTCAATCAAGGTAGATCTAAGGGATTTAAAACCTAGAATGAGAGATAGAAACATTGATGGAAATAAATGTTTGGCGTTAAAAAACAAAGAGAACCATCATTTTACCTCAAAAACTATAGCCCCCGCAGTCTCTCCTCTTCAAGTGATAAAGAGGTTTAGTTTTCAACCATCCCTTGAGTTGTCATCCTCAAGGGGTGTTTGGCAGCCGAGAAAGTGGAAGAAAACGAGAGAAAATAAAATGAGTGGAAAAACTCCCGCCTAGTGCTTTGTATATCAAATACAGGAATGAAAAGTGTCTCTTACAAGATTTGCTTTGAGCTTACATAGTGCTCAAATAAGCAAAAATACAAAATAATTTCACCCATAATAAATGAAGGGCAAATGGTAAATGCAAAAATGCAAAGTAATTAATCTAAGTCAAAGGCAAAAAAATCACAAATGCAGAGGTAACTTTCGTAGGGTGCGAAAATTTCGCACCTTGCCAAAATTTTCTTCATTTCTTCATTTCCCTTGCCTCTCGCTTCTTTCTTCCTTCTACTTAACTGCAATGCCGAGTTTGATCAATTCTTCGTAAGGCTTCTGATGACTCGACAAATTTGGCATAAATAGCTTGCAAAAACTACAAAATTAGCCACAAAATGCGATCAATAGAATAGTCGGGACCTTAATGTGCAAATCGGGTTAATTTGGTTGATTAGTACACAAAAAGTGCTCAAAACATATAATAAATAGGGCTTAAAATAGAACTTTTTTGGCACTAATCACTCCCCCCAACCGACACATTGCTAGTCCCTTAGCAATGAAAGAAAGAAAGAGAGAGCAAACAAAATAATAACAAAATTATGTTCTCAAAAATGGTATTTCAAAAAGTATGTGGATGAGTAATGCTTAACCCTCAATGAGAATCACCGAAACCCTACCCAATAACCATCACAAGAGAGTGAATGCCATACAAAATTCAGCATCAAAAGAGTTTCCTTCTCTAGAGAATCAACCTAGAATTTCCACCAAAATATAAGTGTTTATATGATTAGTTTTCAACAATAACCGCAACCGCACTCCCAACCGCCACGTCCCAACCTAGTATAATCAATTACCCTAAATAGGATCGTGGACTGCCTATTTCATAATTCTTTTCAGGTCATATAGGTGCAAACAGGAATCTACTTCACCAAAGTCCATGTAACGGGGATCCACTGATGACTCCAAACTAATTAAGGCTTAGGGAATTAAGTCATAAGGATTTTTCAACCACAAACTCTTCAGGTTTCACCCCGGACTTCGAATGACTTTGAGACTCCAGCACCTACAACTCGCTCAACCTTACCTATTCACCCATGAAGCGAGCACTAAGTTCCGGGGCGGCTCAGAACCAATGGGCTTAGGGGCACCAAAGTTTTAAAGACTTTCACAGATACCCCTTGGACCGTGCTCGGGTTTCAAGGCAAAGCATATCAATTTTCTTATTTTTCTTTTTCTTTTCTTTTTCTTTTGTTTTTGTTTTTCTCTTTCTTTTTATTTGGAAGACTCATTGGCCTTCTTTTCCTGGGGGTCCTCAACTTATTGAAGGTAGTAAATGAAACTAGGATAGGCTTCTACAAGATTTAGGAAGTTAGATACAAATTTCATCAAGTGAAAACCATATGTGCACAAAGGTGTGATTAATGAGGTGGAAGAAAAAGGTTGAAAGCACTAAGAATTTAACTGATCATCCACTTAATTAAGCATGGAACCAATCTAACATCAATAGCATTGGATTCAATTTTTCAAACTACAAGTTAGGCAAAACACAAAAAAAATGGGTGTAATTTTGTAACTGTAAGTGTGAGCTGTATGGTATGTATACAAATATATATGGCTATATTTTCGTTTTACAAAAAGCAAACTACCAACTCTTCACAACCAAAAACAAACAACCACACAAACATAAAACTAAATCGCAAGTCATTAATTCAAAAAACTTGTTTAAAATAGCAACAAACATAAAATGTAAAAGCCACTTCCTTCACTAACTCTCCCCAACCAAATGTCTCATTGTCCGCAGCTGGGGCCTGGGATTGGAAAGTTAGAGAAGGAAGTGCTACCTCTCAATGGTGAGCAAGCTATATATGTCATCCTCTGCATGGGTAAGCTGAGGAGCTGTTGATGAAGCTGGAGGAGAATTTGTTGCTGCTACTACTAGCATGTCCACGAAGCCATAGGGGTGCTAGGTAGGTGGTCGATGCTGGGCAATGGCTGATGGATGAACTCGAAGAGACTCGACAAGCATCGATGGAGAGATGTGGAGGTAGCCCAAGTGACTCTGAATTAGAGGAGGATGGCGGGTCTCCTGAAAGCAAGGACGTGGTCCGAGAGACAAGCACCTCAGGCGTGTCATCCCCTACCATATCGCATGGGTAGCCGCAAAGATGCCGATACATGGCTGAGAAGGTGCAAACTACATCCATAATAGCGAGAAAATCCTCAGTGGATATGGAGATATGCTGTGGTGGTGGCACTAATGTACTAGGTTAAACCGACGATGTAGGAGTTGGAGGCATCGGAGGTGCAGAGGATGCCGGCGACGTACGTAATGGAGCAGTGACTACTGGAGCTGCGGATGGTGCAATCTAGGGCTCCTCTGTATCCTCTATAGGATGGTCAATTGCTATATCCCCAGCTATGTCCTGAGGTGGGAGGTTCTGAGCACGGGGTAGAGACTGCCACCTTTCAACAGTAAGAATGGCCTCCCAATGTTGGTGGCGCTCTAATCGAGGCTCAGCAGGAAAACCCATATGCTCTAACACTTCTGGCAGCAGCCTGAAAATGTGAGAGGTAATGATTCGGGCCGTTAGGTTCTCGCGTGACTTCATTCCTCAAAGTGAAACAAGGATGTCATGAAAAGCTCAGTGGTCGACCCAAAACCCCGATATGTGTGTGTATAAAAGCCTCAGATAGCCTCTTCTTCACAGACGATATGCTTGGAGTGGGAAGAGGTCGACCACGCATATGGTCGATAAGGAGCATAATATGAAGCCGTCTTCTAAAAGTGAGTGACTTTACCGCTATATTCGGATAATATGCAAACCATCTCCTAGGGTAAGGGTGGGGCTACACCGTAGTCAACCGAAGGCTTAGGACAATAGGGAAATGGAATGCGGTTGCAATATCGGAGGCTCAAAGTGTCCCCTCGCGGCCATCATTCGAGAAATGGATAACAGTGGGATGAGGTACTCTCCTGGATGTCATGGTATGGTAGAACTCAATGACCACTTGGGGGTAGAAGAACCAGCGCGGGGTCATAAAAGGCTCCAAGGAGTACCACTGCACAAGCCTCATGGAATCTCTGAGCTCGGGATCGATAGTAAAGGCTGGAAAATCATAATATGTCTCACAATGCACTTCCTTGGTACTACAATCTGAATTGCCTATAATGGGGCCACAATGGAAGATGGACGCCGGATAATAGAAGCAGGAGACAGATCCGGGGGGATGTCATCAGCTGGCCTTTGAACATGTGGGGAATGGGGCTCCTAGGGCCTTGATCTGGATGACTCGCCCAGGCCCGAATTCTAGGCCCTCTTTGGAGGTGGGGCCCTCCGGGATGGTCGCAGGAGAGCAGGAGATGGAGGAGTAGGCCCAACCCTCGTGTCATACCTGAGTGGAGCAAGAGCAGTAGGAACAGGGGTAGGGTATATAGTAGGAGCCGCAACAAAAGGAAGGGACTGCCCGACGGCTGATGGGCCAACAGTAGGGGCGGAGGCGACATTAGTAGGGGGCGGAGATGAAGGTCGCACCCGAGGCCTGAAGCTAAGTCCTCCGTGAGTCTTAGCCATGCTTGGATTAGGGAAGAGATGGAGAGGGTGGAAAGGGTTTCTGCTACACCTGCAAACCAAAATACCAAGAATTATGAGAATATGCATAAGAGATTGAGACAATGCAATCAAAACTAAGCTACAATTAAGGGAAAACGCAAATAAAACTTAGAATAACCCAAATAAAATTCATATTAAACATAAAAAAATAAATAAATAAATAGAGTGGCATTTCAGTCTCAGTGGAGACCAGGCGAACTCAGAGTAGCTTGTCGAATTTATGGAGGGTCAAGGAGGGGGATCTCCTCCTTGTCTACTGTGTGCTGCACTACATAGGGCTTTAATCTTTGCCCATTGACCTTGAACACCCCTCGTCTCGAATTAAGCAACCACTGACCATCAGATAGACTTGATGGATGATGAGTCAGTCCACTCCATCTTGACTTGAGTTTCTTCTCGAAAGAGGTGGAGCTTGAGTCATAAAGTAGTACTTTGTCTCCTTTGTTTGAAGTTTTTATGGCTATCACCGATCACACTTTTAATCATATTTTGCAATTTTCGAGTTGAAGTAGGCATCATTTCTCAAATTCTAGCTCATCATATCAAGGAGCCTTTAATAACCTTCCCATATCCAGTTCAGCTTTTGATCACCCACCATGCCTTATACCAAATTTCCAATAGGCAAGTGATATCACACATGCACATAAACTAGGCGATAAGGGGACTTTTACCAAGGATGGTCTTGTATGTCACTGCTCAGAGTGCCCACAAGGAATCCAAAGAAACTTAAGAGACTGGCCCTTCGGGCTGAGCTCACCACTTTCATCAAGATTGTTTTGATTTCCTTGTTGGCGAGCTCAACTTGACCACTGGTTTGAGGGTGGTAAGGGGTGGCCACTTTGTGCTTTACACCATACCTAGCTAAGAGGTTCTTAAAAGGTTTGTTGCAGAAATGTGAACCTCCATAACTGATTATGGCCTTGGGACCCCAAATCTGGAGAAGATGTTCCTTTAGGAATTTCAACACCACCCTGTGGTCTGCTACTCTGCAGGGCACTGCTTCAACCCATTTCGACACATAGTCTACTCCCACCAAAATGTAGACATATCCAAATGATAAGAGAATTGGTCCGATAGTCGATGCCCCAAACATCGAACAAATCCCAACTACCAAGATCGGGTTCCAGCACCACAGATGAGAGATTTTCCCCGATCATTGGCATTTGTCGCACTCCCTGCATATGGTGTGGGCATCCTTGAAAAGAGAAGGGCAATAAAACTCAGATTGTAGCACCTTCATGGCAATTTTTTGGGAAGAAAAATGGCCTCCACATGCATTCTCATGGCAATGGCCGAAAGATCCTTATTGTTCTCCTGCGCACATCTTCCGATTATCTGATCAACACAATATTTGTACAAGAAGGACTCTTCCCAATAGTAGGAGTGAATTTTGCAAAGAAAAACTTCTTGTCTCAGGCCTTCAAGTCTCACAGAATTTCCCTGGCAAGAAATTGGCAAATGTGAGCATACCACGGGCATTTTCCACTAGAAACAGGGACTCCTCAAGAAACTCATCATTAATTGGAGAGTTGTGGGTGTTGTGTGCTATGGTTAGTCGCGAGAGATGATCCACAACAATATTCTCCACCCCTTTATCCCTGATTCAGAGGTTGAATTCACAGGACTCCACCTAATAAAGCTCCGCCTTGGCATTTTGCTTGGTGAGAAGGTACTTCAAAGCCGAATGGTCTGGGAAGAATACGATGTCCGACCCTACCAAGTATGCACAAAATTTGTCCTAGGCATGCACCACCGCGCCAGCCTCTTTCTTTGTGTGGTAGAACTCTCTGGCGGCCATTCAACGCTTTGCTTGCATAGTATACCACATAAGGTTTTCCTTTTCTCCTCAGCCTCTCAGAATCATGCCTCCAATGGCAGTCGCTTGCATCGCACATAACCTCGAAAGGTAACTTCCAGTTGGGGGCCCTCACTATAGATGTAGTGGTTAACTGGCAATCTTCATCCCATACAATTTGGCATCCTTCTCCAATAGTTTATAAAAAGGCTTGGCAATTTTTGAAAAATCCTTAATGAACCTCCTGTAAAAGCCTGCATGCCTTAAGATTGCCTCATAGTCTTCACATTCGTGGTAGCTGCGCTTGGAAATCGGCCTCAATTTTGCCTCATTAACCTCAATTCCTCGAGAGTCAAATAATATGTCCCAAAGACAATCTCTCGGGTTGACTATAAAATGGCATTTTTCCCAATTCAACACCAAGTTCTTCTCAATACATCTATGCAAGACTGTTTCCAAGTTGATCAAGCATTCTTCGAAGCTCTTTCCATAAACTGTAATATCATCCATGTAGACTTCCATAATGTGCTCCACCAAATCACTGAAGATACTGAGCATGCATCGCTGGAATGTGGCAAGGGCATTACACAAGCCAAAGGGCATTCTCCTGTAGGCATATGTGCCAAATGAGTAGGTGAAGGTGGTCTTCTCCTGGTCTTCTACAACAATCTCAATTTGGAAGTAGCTTGAATTGCCATCCGCATAAAGAAAAGGGTCGCGTAAATCTTTCGTAAGATGGTCCATGAAGGGTAGAGGGAAGTGATCCTTTCTTGTCACCTCATTTAATCTTCAGAATCAGTACATACCCTCCAAATTGTGGTAAGGCGGGTGGCATTTCTCTCCTTCTCATTATACAGAGTTACCCCCGATTTTTTCGGGCACAACCTAGGTCGGACTCACCCGCGGGATATGGGGTAAATGATACCGGTATATAGTACTTTAGACTTCAGACGATCACTTCTCGATGTGAGGATTCAATCTCCTCTCGCTACGCCTCTTACTGATTTTGCTTCCTCCTCCAAATAGATATGATGTGTGCAAACTACTGGGAGTGATTTTCAACCTAATAGCCTGCTTGTTCTCCTTGAGGATGTCCAACAGGTTGTTTTCCTGTAAAGTACTGAGTAGGGAGGATATGACCACTGGGTACTACCCATAGCCTCTCTGGGCATGGATATTTTAGTTTCAGTGTGGGGCTTGAGATCTGTGCTTTGAGGCTCATTGTTCCCCTCAATCAAAAAGGTAGACTTTTTTTTCTCCATTGCCTATGTACAGTATCTAAGTTTGACTTCTTGTAACTCATCGAACAATTAGACAATCTCCTCAATTTATAAAACATCCCGCATTCGCCGACGCCTTGTTCCTCCGTAATGTATCAATTATGCAAACTTCCTCTAGACCCTCTTCCACTGGTTACATATGCTTTTTACTCAAGTGGAAGATGTTAAGTTCTAAGGTCATGTTCCCAAATATAAGTTGCATAACTCCATTTCGAGAATTGATAACAGCATTAGAAGTGGCCAAGAATGGTCTTCCGAGGATAATAGGCACATAATTAGTCCCCACTGCAACCGGCTCTGTATCAAGCACAACAAAATCTACAGGATAGTAGAATTTTTCCACTCAGATAACACATCCTCCACAAAGGTTCCTCGAGATTTTTATGGATATGTCTCGCTAGGACAATGTGACGGTGGTGGGCGAAGCTCTCCCAACCTACCAGACATTAAATAAGGCAGCAGGTTAACACTGGCTCCCAAGTCTAGCAGTGCCTTTTATACACAAGTGCCTCCGATGTTCACCAAGATGGTAGGGCAACCCGGATCTTTTTACTTCACTGGAGTCTTGCACTGAATGATGGCACTGACTAGTTTTGCCAGGAAGGCCTTCTTGTCAACATTTAACCCTCTCTTCACTGTGCACAAGTCCTTTAAAAATTTTGCATAAGTTGGAACCTGTTTGATCATGTCAAGCAGGGGGATGTTGACTCACTCATTTTAGCACCTCCATTTCAACCTCAGTCACTGATATCTTTCTCGGGCTTTTAGTGTCATAAAAGGTGGGGGGTGTACTATTTTTCACTACATTTTCTTTGATCACTTCTTCCCAGTTCAGCTTCAAGCCCCCGACCTTCTTCCGCCGGGTTCGAGACCGGGCCGCTTAACCTCCCACTACCAAAGTGATAGCTGCTTTAACTTCATCTATCTCGATCGCCTCACCTGAATAAATTTCAATCTCGTGCACCCCTAGATCATCAGGTTTGAGAGGAAATTTCCTTTCCCGCACCCGCTGGTTAGTTAACCTTGAAATTGAGTCACGTGCGTTGTCAAATTTGGGAAATTTTAGACCCGTGAAGTTCTCTATCTTCACTAATGTGCCTTCTACTATATCAATCCTCTGGTTAGCTTGGGCATTCACTTCCTTCTGTTCTTCCACAAAATTGCCCACCACCTTGCTCAAGTTCATGATAGCTTGCTCAACTAGGGATGATGATGGTGGTGGTTGTGGCTGGGATGAAGAACCATACTGTTGCTGTGCAGCAGGGGACACATATAGTGGAGGCTTTGGCTTCTAAGAGAGGTTAGGATGGTTCCTCCGCCAGGTTATAGGTGCGCCATATGGAGCAAAGGGTTGGTGGCTTGTATTAACCCAATAACATTGGCTTGTTCAGCCATCATATCCCTTAATGTAAGGAACACCGCGCATTCCTCGTGCTCAAAGTGGACCGAAAAATGAAGCAAGGTTGGTTAGACATAAATGCCTGGCCACGGCTGCACTCACGGGTGATTTCGCACTCAAGCTCCTCCAACCTTTCTAGCCAAGGTGGATAGCTTTCGCTTCATCTCCATGTCCTTGTGGAGTGTGTACATGCTCCCTTGAACTTGTCAGAGTCTCATCCTCTCTCGCTCTCTAGTGGCTGGGTTCATCCCCAGTGCTTTGATGTCTCGCCTACATAATTTAGGAAATCCATGGCTTATTCTGGATTTTTACTCATGAAGCCCCCCCACCTCCCCTCCCCCCCCCCTCACATAGTTTCCAACAACTACTTCATAGTAGGGGACATTCCATCATAGAAGTGATTAACCAGCATCCAAGTATCAAAGCCATGGTGAGGACAAGCATTGATGGTTTCCTGGCACTTCCCTGACTGTAGAATTTACTGTGGTCGCAAAGGTGTAAACATATTGGTTCTATGAGTGCTGAAGAATTTCTTCAAAAATTCAGCCTACATGTCTTCCCAATTCCTAATGGTCCTCGACCTTAGGGAGTTGAGCCAAATCTTAGCCTTATCCTTCGTGAAATAAAGGGAAGAACTTCACTTCATCGTATCCACATCGAGATGTCCCTTCAAGGTATTGCATACTTCCCGAACTCCTGGATGTGTGAATAGGTATTTTCACTCTCCATCCAGTGGAAAGCTGGGAGCAAGGGCACAATGTATGGCTTGATAATTATGTCCTCTGGAGGAGACACAGTGCATGAGGGTGCACTCACTCTTTGAGGGTGTATATGGTCCCTCATGGTCCTATAAGCATTGGGATTCCTCTGTATCCCCTATTGGCTCTGTTGTTCCTCAGGTGGAGGCTCCATTTGTTGATTGTTCAAGCTCACTTCACAGCTCTGTTCTTGTGGGGCACTACTCCTTAATATGCCCCGCCGTGTTCCTATCCCAAAGGGTACAAACTCCTATGAAAACAAAGACAAACACAAAGAAGAGATAAAAAACAAAACAGGCTACTAAAAAGGTTAATGTTAGCAAAAAATAAAAATAGAAATTGTATATGGATTGTATAAAAATTGAATCAACCTAACAATGAACTGCTAGGAGAAATAACAGTAAAAATAAAAAGGTTGAAAATTCACCAACACTTGTGATGTGGATCACAAGTTTAACAACTTAACATTTGCATAAAGGCACCATCCCCGGCAACGGTGCCATTTGATTCGTGTCGCAAGGGTATGCTGGAATCAACAAAATTTATAACCTAGCTCTTCCTAACGCAGAGCATAGCTACCGCAAAGATAAAGGGGTTTCAGATCGAACAAAGACGGGGTTTTCTTCGTGTAAATGATTTGCAGTTGGTTCAAAAAGGTGACTTTTCACTTTGGATTAGGGGTGTTGTAAAAACAATGGAGGTGAATGGTTTGTAGGCTGAAAATAAACTGAACTAAAAATATGAAAAAGAAATCCTTAAAGCATCGGCCTACTGGGGTTGAGGTCCTAAGGTAAATGAGAGGTTCTCGAGTCCTTTTCCTCGCATTGGGGAGGATGACCTATAGTCATTTCCCAAACCAGATCTTCATTTAGCTATGTACCAACCCTAATAATTTTCCTTTTGAAATATAGCATTTATTGGACATTAATGCTCCCCGACAGTGAAAACATATCTCCTTGATCTACCCTACAGTGACAAATAGATGGCAACTAACTGAATCTCAATGGATCTAGCAATAAGCATCCACTGAACCCTAAAAGATTACCAAATACTGGTCAATCAAGGTAGATATAAGGGATTTAAACCTAGAATGAGAGATAGAAACATTAATGGAAATAAATAAGCCAAGGCAGTTAGTGAGAACCATCATTTTACCTCAAAAACTATAGCCCGTAGCCCTCCTTTTCAAGGATAAAGGAGGTTTAGCCAACCATCCCTTGAGTTTTTATCCTCAAGGGGTGTTTGGCAGCCGAGAAAGTGGAAGAAAATGAGAGAAAATGAGAGAAAAGAAAATGAGCGGGAAAACTCTCGCCTAATGCTTTTGTATATCAAAATGCGTGAATGAAAAGTACCTCATAAGTTTGTTTTGAGCTATATAGTGCCTGTAAATAAGCAAAACATACAAAAATACCCTCAATACACATAATACATGAAGGGCAAAAAATGGTAAAATACAAAAAGTGGGTCAACCGGAAGTCAAAAAGGGCAAAAAAAAATCACAAATGCAGCGTAATCTCGTGAGGTGCGAAAATTTCGCACCTTGCCAAAATTTTCTGCATTTCTTCATTTCTTGCCTCTTCGCTCTTCTAGGTACAGCAGCGTAAATTGGTATATATCATTTGGTCTCATCATGTTCTTTGATGCCATTGCCGAGGATCTAAAGAATTTAAAAATCAATATTAATATTACAAAGAGAGAAATGCTAATTTGGACATTGCTTTTTACAAAAATTTCATAAAATTAATAAAACGGTTTAATAGCAAATGTTGAATAGTTTACCGATCTTTTTGAGCTTAATGAATATGCAATTTTTGTTATCACTGACTCTATTTGATCTCAGTGTGTTTCCACTTTCAGGAAGGTATTAAATGCATAGAAAATTAAAAGCAAGATTGTTGCCTCTAGATACAAAAATTGAAAGAACTTTGAAAAATCTAAGAAAAACTACCAGTGCTGAAGATAGAAGTATGGCTCATCAGATAGAAAGATCACAGCACTATTGCTGCAGGAAGAAGGAGAGAACCATTAGGCTCCAATATAATGGAGGACTGAGGCCCATCATCCAAGAAGAATACTCTGCGGTGAAACAACCCCCTATTGAAGCAAACAACTTTGAGCCGAAACTGGCTGATTATGAACAGTAAAGAACACCGAATTCATCGCCATCCTTCGACATCCAAATGAGCATCCGGGGAGATTTATGATGGCTGGAAAACACCGTGAAACCGAATGGAGTAAGACCTGATAATTAAGCTTCAACTCTTCCCATTATCATTGAGACGTGGCAACCCACATGGTTTGACTCATCACAAGGATTAGTTACTTGGGAAGAACTTAGTGGAAGCATCTATGAGTTGTTTTTTCCCTCCAAATTTCTCATCAATAGAGGTTAGAGAAATCTTTATGTTTAAGCAAGGGAAGATGAGAGTCTCTACATTGCATAGGAGAGGTTCAAGAGACTGCTAAAGAGGTGCCCTATGCATGGGATAGATCTGACAAATCAGATGGACATTTTCTACCATGCCATGAATTATACCTCTAAGGGTATAATTGATGATCTCACGTGGAGGTTTTAAAATAGAGTGCAGAGAAGGTGTTATTGAAGACCTTGCTAAATGCAACTACAAACTCCATCCAATCTTCAGAGCAAGAAGAAGATTAGGAAATGGTCTCGATTGGGTTAGATAGAACTACGCCCATAGAAGCCAAGCTGGGATGCAATTATGAACAAGTCGGCAGCAATGAGAAAAGGATGCATAAAGGTACATGAAGTTTGAGCAAGAGAGAAGGAAGAGAAATATTACGAGGGGTATGAGGAAGAAGAGCCCTACTAAGTTGAGGAAACAAAGTATATGAATGAGCAATGAAGTTACCACTTCAAGATCTAAACTTAACTTGCCTACACTACAAATACCCAAGATTAAAGAAACCATGAAAGCTTTTCATATGGTGGGGAAGCACAATAAGGTCTTAGACATAGACAGAACTACCATCAGGCTTATATCACTCGGGTTCCAAAGAAGAATAACAACAAAGAATCAGAGAAATAATAATACAGAGTACCAGTATCAAAGGACCCAATCTTTTGAAGATCAAATGCTACAGTTCATGAAGGAAAATAAGAGGGTGCTGGATACACATGAGAAAAAATTTGTTGATCTTGAGATTTTCCAAGCAGACACAGTTGTGTTTCAAACAAACACCAATGCTACAATGAGAAACTTTGAGACTCAAATAGGGCAGCTGGCCCTATCCTTGCAAATGTCAAGCTAGAAATGCCTTTCCTAGTAACACTGAGATCAACCCAAAAGATCTCACACCTGCTACAATGAGAGGAAATGAAGAATTGCAAGGCAATAAAAAGATGTAAGCCAAGCACACCTGGTAAATGTATTGATGAAGAATAGCTCAGACTCATCAGGAGTAAGCAAAGAGAGGTTGAAAAGAAGACAATATACAACAAATGTCTAGCTAGGATAAATTGAGCAGCTTCTTGGGAGGCAACCCAAGCAGGATTTTTCTTAATCTTTTTAATAGTTTTAATAGTTTGAGTAGTTCAATTGAATTTTGTGTTTAGGGTTGTAGTTTAAATATGTCGCAGAGTTTTATTTTCGCTTATTCTATTTTCGTGACGTTGAAGCAAAATTCAAGAAGAATTCTATTAGACAAGAGATTATCTCAAATTAAAATATGCGTAATTAACTAAAAGGGGGAGTATTTCATCTCTAAACCACTATTTTGAATGATAATGCATATATTAAGTTTGGGGGATTTGCTATCAATTGCTTGAATGCTTTGTTGATGTGTTTTTAATGAGATAGTTGTTCATAAATGAATTGATGATTCTCTGTTGTATATATGTTTTCACAATGCTTGACTTGCAAAAATTGGACTGAATTGTGGGTGATTAATTGAGTTTGAAGGAAGTTTTAAGTTGCAGAAATTTGGGGAAACAATCCTTAGTCGTGACATTAAAAGTTTAGTCGCAACAAAACTCACTGAAATATGATGTCGTGACACTGTTTTTCCTGTTATGACAAGAATTTTTTAAACTAAAGTAAATGGCAATAAAAACAGTGTTGCGACCACCTTCAAACGGTGTCGCAACCCACTTTTCGCTTGTTTGAAACCAATCTCGGGCCACAACAGAAATTTTTTGTCGCGAATTTTATCGTAACTCCGCCGGGCAATTGTTAAGTCCACCGATATGTGTCATGGCAAAAATTTTCTAATGTCGATCTAGTCATTGTTGCGGACTAACCATGTGTCATAAGATAGTTTTAAATAATAAAGACTGGAGTGAAAATATTAATTTTGAAAGTCACAAAATAAATTCCGCAGTTAAAATTAAAGGTTATTGTTGTGACCTAATCATTTATTATCGCGACACACAAAGAGAAACATTCATTTATTGAGCCATTAACTGAAGAATGTTTCAAAACTGAAAAGCCCTCTTCCTTCCAAATGCATCAAATCATTCACACTTTTAGCCAATTTCAACTCTTTGCCTCTCTTCGTCTTCCCTAAAGACTAGAGTTCATAAACCCTGACCATACCATGTCTAATCCTATCACCTTGATTCCAAACCTTCAAGAAGTTATGGAAGAGTGCATTGAGCTAGAAATTCAAACAGAACAAAATCATCAAGCAGTAGTTAGGCACATTGAGAATAGGGATAATGAAAATGAAATGCAACAACAAACAAGAGAAAAGTCAAGAAAAAGAAAAAGAGGAACTAATGAAGCTGGGGCAGAAAAGAGGAAAGACATAGCAAGGAACTTCGTTTTAGAAAGGGCAGCAGCTTTAATGGAAGAAAGTTTGAAGGAAAGGGGCTTCATTGTTGAAAGGGGGTTTAAAAAGGTTATCTCTCCTTTTGCTGAAATGCTTGAAAAGAGAGGATGGCAATCACTAGGTGAACACAAAGAACCTAGTTGCGTTTTCTAGTGAAAGAATTTTCCAACATAGTAGAGAAAAAGGAAAAAGGTATATGTCGAGGACACTTGGTGGAGTTCAAGAGAGAAGAGACTACCGCATTGTTCAATCAAGGTGGTGCAAAAGGATGGTACAAAGTTGAAAAAACATATTAAGGAACCAAAACTCCATAAAATAGTAGACCTACTGATGGCTGGAAAGGGAGAATGGAAGGGGACAAAGAAAACCCCTAGTAGATCCATTGCCAGAGGAGACTTAACTGAAGAAGCCAAGGTATGGTTCTACTTTATCAAGCCTATCCTTCTGCCATCTAAGCATCTCAGTATAGTGAGAAGAGAGGAAGCAATCCTTCCCTAGACATTGTTAAAAGGCTACAAGATAAATGTAGGAAAAATTATTGAGAAATCCATCTTAGGATATTCTAAAGGCAATTGTAGGGGAATGATTCCACACCCAGGAACGACAAATGTACTCCCAAGAATCCAAGGAGTAGAGTCGATGAAAATGGGAATTGAGGAACCTACCCCAAAGCCTCCCTCCGACCTTAATGTGTGTCACTTTTCCATATAGACTAAACCCTCAAATTCACATAGTTACAAGAGCCTTACACTTCTTACAAATCATGTCACTTTCGATAAACTGTTTTATTAAATAAAACCTTCGTGTTCAGGATTTTAAAATGGGTTCAATATATGACATCAGTAAGTGCAATGTGTCATACAAGTAGTAAAATCAAAGTAAGTCCGTATCATTCCCATGTGAGATTGACAAGAATGGAAATCAACTACCCCAACTACTGAAGTTCGATGCTATTTGGACTAAAAACTAATAGTGAAAGTTTTATCTAGAAAAATAAAGATCCTAGACTATTAAATAAAAATATAAACTAAAATAATATGAAAAACAACCAATAATATAAAGAACAAAACATCGGACCTAACTGTCTCAAAGGAGAAACGAAACTATCAAAGAATTTCAATGAAACAACTAATTCTACACGAAGTACATCGCTTTGTTTTATTGATGGATCCGATTTGTCCAAGATTGCCTAAATGTTGCAATTGATTTCTTCATATTCACCTGTCAAGCCCTTGCTTATCTCAAGTCAAGATCAACCACATTTCGTATTTATGATCTTCTTGCAAGATTCGGGTATTTTTCTTTCTCAATACTTCACACCTATTTTCGATGATCGAGATCTTTGGCTCTTCGGGATTTTTGCAAAAGTTCACTACTTAATCGTGGCTCATCCTTCATATCTATTGGTTCTTCCTTTCCCTTGATTAGATCTCAACTAACACAGGGTTGGGAACTCCCCTTTAGATTGAGGTGAACTCTCTGATTATTTATATTGTTAAATAATCCCCTCCAACTTCAATTAAGGAGCGAATGGGGATTTATCAAAATGAGCTTCGTAGCTCAACAGCTCATCAATTTGTAGTCTAACATACCCATATGAATGCTCAGCCTCTCAGAATTTCTAACTCGTGTCACGCAGAGGCATCCTGAATTAGAGCAAGACATTCCTTAAACTGCATCTATATACCATTGGGAACTTATAGATTCAAAAACAACACCAAGTAAATAAATCACGACCCAAATAATTCTCTCCAGATTTTTGTAGAAAAGACTGTAACTAACGGTAAATCGAATCCAGCTGAGCTACGTTCTAATTACTGCATCACAATTAACAATGGAGCATCGATCAAGTACATCCACTGTAATCGCAATTAAATTGAGAAGAAATGGACTAGAATTGGTCTAGATTTCACACTTTCAAAGTAATTTTAAGAAGAAAATAACATAAATAAAAATCCACTTCAACGCTTCGCATAATTCGTCGATCTCGCATCCGAAAAGAAAAGAAAATAAAGAAAAGTAAATAAAAGAAAAGAAAATCTACTCTCTAAACTATACAATGAACCCTTCTTCTCTCCTGCTTCTGTCGAGGAAAAGCTAGAGGTTACTTTACTATTCTAACACTGCCTATTTATATTCATTAAAAGAACAATACGAATGCACAAAGATCTAGGTAGAATTCCCGTAAGAAAAAGCCCAGATATCGTCTTCGTGTCGCGACCTTAAGTTGATGTCGCGACTGATTCCCATTATATGCTCCAACTCGGGCCATGGCCAGTTTCTTTAGTCACACCGTGTTTCGCAGCCTGATATGGTCGCGACCAATCAGGGTCATGACCCCAATCGTGGTCACGACTCAATCAGGGTCATGACCTCAATTGCGGTCACTGCACCTTTGGCCTATTGTTCTCAAGAATTGATGCTCACGATCTTAGTCTCACGCGCCGCAACCTCGCCGTTGTTCCCTTCGCTGCAATTCTGAGTCACGACTTCAATTTTAGGTTGCAACCTCCTTTTAGTTGTCACCACTTTAGTTCTGAGTCAGGACTTCCTTTCCTTGCTGCACTGCACGTCGCGACCTCAGTTTTAGGTTGCGACCACATTTCTGTTTCTACTGCCTCACCTCAGGTCGTGACTTTCTTTTTCAAGTTGCGACCTCCTTTTTGGTCTTCCGCCTTGATATGTTCAATTTAGTTGCGACTCACAATTGGTCGCGAATCGCTGATAGCCCCTTGCCTTTAAACCGGGGTCGCGGACTTTCATGACGCCGCAACCTCACGCTAATTCTTCTCGTTGAAGGTTGTCTCGCTTGCTTTAAACATAATTGCGACTCAGATGTTCGATGCTCGTTGTATATTCAGTCACGACTGATCGGGTCGCGACCTCCTTTGGAGGTCCTTAACCGATTTAGTGGTCAGAACTTCCATTTGCTTGGTAAGGACTTCACATGAGGTTTCATACGACCTCAATATTAGGTTGTGACATGGCTTTGTAATGTTCATTGTTTCTTTAGGTCTCGACCTCACTGGACACAAGCACTCTGGGTCTCAATAACAAAGTGGTTGCAACTTCACTTCACTGACTTCGCTTGGCTCACTTCAGTTTCTATCGCGACTTCTATTAGGTTACATCTCATTTCTCTACAAAGAATCCTTTGTGGTTTACTACCAGACAAAGTCGCGACCTCGGGATTACTTCACACTTCATTTTCTACCTTGAATAATTTCTTTCGTATCAACCACACTTTTTTTTTTGGTCGCAAACTCATTAACTGGTCTTGGTGATGTTGTGACCTGGAAATAACTAAACAAACGAGCTCCTTGTTGCAACTTCCATTTTCAAGTTGCGACCTTCTTTTTGTTTTCAGGCTGAATTCTTCCAGTTTTTGTCGATTAGCTATGTCGTATTTTTCTCAAGAAATACCAAATTTGAGTAAATTACCTAGGTTTCACATATGAATCAACAATTATCTTGTAATATATCAAAAAATGGATTAAAATCAAATGAGCTTTAGACTCAAATTTCAAACTTAAAATTTTGCTTGTCCCCAAGCAAAGAAAAAGAAAGAATTAATGGTCCTCAAACAAATTGCTTAAATTTTTAAGGACATTTTCTTATTCAAGCCACGCCTTCTTATTCCACCTCTTAATTTGAAATAGGAGATAGCAAACATCATTTTAAATTCCACTTCGATGAAGAAAAAGGAATGGTTTCCACTTATCATAAATTCTTGATGAAATCATGTATTTAAACAATTTTATCCAACAAGTCTTGTTCTTCGTGTGTGTGCAGTGTCTTCAATCATTTTCATCTTCATGTCAATTAGTTAATCTTCCTGGAGTCTCCCTAGGAAAACTGGTCAAGGTCCCATAGGTCATTTTTCATATTGATCTCCACTAATGTAAGTAAATCCAACCTTCAAGATCAAAGAGGTCTTTCTTACTTGTAATGTCGGGCTTAGGTAATCAAGATAATGGAAATTTGCTGCAAATTACCCGCTTCCACTCTTTCTTCTACCCGCCGCCTTCGCCATCCATTTCCTTCAGGTAATTATAGATTCTTCAATCTTGCTTGTGAATTCGGAAATCTTTTATGACATTTTGATCGCCACTTGCACCTTATCAGGCCTCAGCGAATCCCCTTTTACATTTTTCATTATCTTTTCTTTCGTGGGGAAGAATTGGAATAGTGCAATGTTTTGTCTTCTTAAGCTTTCTATCACCCTTAGAGAATTTTGGGCTAGCAACTCCCATACCAGTTGGCATTAGGGTACTAGGTGTTAAAACACCCCTACGAGCTTAATTGTTCAAAGGAGATAGGCCACAAGACAAAACTTATTCCCCTTTTTTTCTTCAATTTCATTTTTTTCCCTTAATCTTTCAAGCGTTTCTTCTCCTCCTACCTTGTAATATATGGAAATTTTTTTTCCCTCAAACTTGTTTCTTCCTTTACAGTAGACCTTTTTATGCTAGAAATTGGATAATTTGGGCTCTTTTCTGTAGGATTATTGCAAGGAAGGGATTCAGTTTTCGCTGCCGCCATTTGAAGAACTAAGGCTTGTTCGCTCAAAAGCATGCAACTAGAGGGTATGCCTTAGCATATATAGAGGGTAGGCTTGGAAAAGCTCAAACTGCCAAGGATAGCCTCTATCACTTCTTGTTGGCTGTTTTTACCTAAGATTTTACCTCAATCAATAATCTAACAAGTTCTAGACCACACCTTAATCATAATCTCCTAAAGATGTTCCTAATTTTCTTCAAAATGAGTTTGGACATCAAGTGTATTGTTTCTTCAGGACTTGTATTGATTCACTGTTTATATACACACTTTCAATCATTTTATTTGTTCTTTCAACATTATCCCCTTTTCCAATTCTGCAATCTAAACTAGATTTTAAATAAGGATGCTACTCCTGATTCTAATTTACTAGTCTATGCCCTTATTTTTCCTGCATTTTATTTCTGGAAAAATTTGTCATTTGTTCATTATTTAGGCAAGGTTCTAATAATTTCCACATTAACAGGAAATGACACAAACACACAATTTCTCCAGTCATGTTTATCCATGAAACAACACATAATTATTCACAATCAAATTGTTAGTCAACAATGCAAACACAATCCAACAAGCAAAGAAGGTAACTATCAAATGAAAATGCAATAAAACACAAGACAATTTGGATGAACATAGTGGATTTCTATTAAAATTTGGGAATGTACAGATTGAGAACATGCTAGGAAAATTTTCAAAGTCTTCTTTCTTCTTTGTAGGCTTTTGGAGGTATAATGTTAGAGGGTCTACTTTAAATCGTCGAAGTTAGGATCAAACTTAGAAAGTTCATCTCGCATTTTCGCTTCACGTGTGGGGATTTCTTGCTCTTTTGCATATATCTCATTGTTTAGCTACACTGCACTAATGAGTGTGTCTTGCTTCTTCCCCACTGATTCACTGTCCCTTCTAACTCATAAATACACTCTAGCTGACACCCGATCGACCGGGCCCAAGCTCTCCAAACTTATTTTTCTTCTATACACATCATCGTCTCCAATCAAGATATCTATCCTTCATTAATTTCTCAAATTCTTTGAACTATTCTCTATAGAGATATTTGAAGCCTTCAATCTTCCTGAGCATGTTACCCTCATTTTCTGCTTCCTTCTTCTTCAATATGTTGAGAAGATTCGCACTTTGAATTGATTGTCAAAATGCCTCCCATTTTTATCTATTTTTCACATTTTTTGTTCTCTTCTCTGCAGCTCCTCTTTCCACCTTCTTCTCTAAGCTTCCACCTGCTCCCACATCCGCTCCTTCTTTGTTACGCAAATTTCTAAAAAATCTTCCTCTAATCACGTTGTCTTTCCCATTTCTGCTCTCTCTCTTCCATCTCCCTCTTCATTGATCCAAGCATTTCCATAATTTCTATGTTATCTTCTCTGCTCCTTGATCCTTCTTCTTACGGCTACAAGTGCTCTGCACTGCAGATAGAACGCCTCAAAGGCTCATCCCTAAATTGTGCTTCTTCTCACACGCTCGGGATGGAAAGATCTTTGATATCGCTCCATCTCACTGCCTCATTCTCCTCACCGCACCAAGCTTTCGCTCATCATCCACCTCCATTATTTCTTTATGCTTTTTTCCTCGGGGCCCCTTTGCACCTGGCTAGGTCGAGGAATCTGAGGGCATTTCTCTTCTCTTCCTCCCACATTCCTCCCACTCGCCAAGAGACAAAGCCCGGTGACGGCAGTAGGGCGAGGGATCACCCTCTCTTGAGCCATCGTGGTGGTAGTTCTAATGACCTCCTTTTAATCAGATTCATGTTCATTTTAGGTCCTTCAAAAAGGCATATAAAACGATGGCCTCCCCTGTTCTCGACCACATAAAGATTTAGTAGAATCACTACATACAAGAGCGTATGCAAGAGAACTGCACTTTGGCTCTTCGCTGAGGGCTCCCTTTGATTTGCGGCGGGGGTTCTCAGGTTTCCATTTTCCTTTTCCCGCAAATAACAAGTTCAATATCTTTCATAGTCAGATTTTCTACCATCTTCTTATACTTCAACCCGTGCTTGAGATCCTCAATTTAAACATTTCATTAATCCGTTTATGCCCAAAAAGCAAATTCAAACACCCTCACATAGACTGAATCCTCCTCATGCCCAATTAGCATTGCATAAAACTCCCGGCAAGAGCGTGAAAACTCGGCACCTTGTGTTCACAAGAATCCTAACCTCTTTCTTTATTACCCGAAACTGGGAATTAGTTTCCTAAAACCCCTTTCACCCACGAAATCCTTATCAAACAGTATCTTGTTCCATAATTCATGAGCTTCTTTTGAACAAAGTCCTTTGTCGTCTCATTGCTTCTTCTCGCGAGCTCATTTGTCCTTTGTCTCTTGTTCTGTTCAACCAGCCGTTTCTTCTTCCTCCGGGTCGGGGTTTCGTCGACATTGATTCCTTCCAGACAGGTTCCAATTAAACCTCTTCTACTGCTTCGACACTTTCACGCATAATTTCGTTAATCAGTTTATTAAGATATGCCACAATGCCTTTATCACGCTATGAGTGAAGATTTGTAAGGGTACCGGTTCGCTTCTCCGGTTTTAGGTTTTGGACTCAAAACGATGGACGCGGTATGGAAGAGTTTGAATGAAAGCTCAGTCAATATCGCGATTGCTAATGGGGTCGCGACATTAAATTTCAAGTCTCTAATTATCGACACTAAATGATGTCTTTAATGTTGCGACGCCTAAATGAAAGAGATTTAAAACCCAATTTTATTAAGACTGGGACAATTCCGCCGCAACCTAAAAAGTTTTGTCGCGACCTGCGATGTGGTCACAACCTCAATCTCATTGTTGTGACCTGTTCCTCTAACTTATTGCTTCAATGTCCAGTTTCTTGGTCGCAACCTATGAATTGATGTTGCGACCAGAAATATGTATAAGCTCCAAAAATCTATGTTGCGACATGAAATTTTCTCATCATAATTATATTCATTTCTATCATGGTTGCGACTTAGACAATCTATTGCGACCAAGAAAATTTCCAGGTCTCCTTGAACAATTAAATTCACAGCAATTTCAATTCACCAAATCCAATCAAAACAAATACAATTCAATTCATATTCATCATTCAAATATTCAATCTGGTTCATTCACTATGCATCGATTCAAAATTAAAGCACAAAAATAAAAAAAAATTTCAAACTTTCAATCATGTTATATCGGAGATAAAATTTAAATAAATTCAAGAAGAGTATACGCCTTTTGTCTTCTTTTGCATATTAAGATTGATCGTAGATGTTTCTCCTTTCAGACATTCTTATTTGGTCCCGCAAAACTAAAAAATTTGTTTAATCTTTCAAGGCATTGAATAAATTATTATACAAAGCTATTAAAAACTTTCACACACAAAGAATAAAGGGAAAACTTAAACAAATCGATGTGGATTGCCTTCCACAAGTCGCTTCAATTTTTAGTCTTAGCCGATCACAGCATTATATTCTCTGTTTCTTCAAATTTTCTCACTAGAACTAGAGTCATTCTTCCATTTGCATTCTCCAAGGTGTTTTATTCTCTCTAATCATTAACTTTGAATTTTAATGCTCTCATGTTGCCACCACCTCAAAGGTTGTACTTGACACTACTATATAAGGTCCACTCCATTCTGATTTAAGCTTTCCTGGAAAGAGTTTTAGTCTGGAGTTAAACAACAGGACTTGATCTCCTACTTTAAATTCTCTCCTCAAAATCCTTTGATCATGCCATTTTTTTGTTTTATCCTTGTAGATTCCGGCACTATCATAGGCTTCATTCCTCAACCCTTTCCACCATTTAGCCGAGTAGCCTCTTCTTTGTGTTTTGAAATCAAAATTTAACTTCATGGCCTACATAGCTTTATATATTCTAAATTAAGAGGAAGGTGGCAAGGTTTTCCAAACACAAGCCTCGTATAGGGACATTCCAATGGGAGTTTCAAAGCAGTCCTTGTATGCCCGTATGCGATCATCAAGTTTCAGAGCCCAATCTCTTCACGGGAGCTTACAAGCCTTTTCAAGAATTTTCTTTATCTCCCGTTGGAAATTTCACTTGCCCATTTGTTTGAGGATTTGATAAGCCAAACTCATAAATGTGTGTTTGATATCATATCTACCCATGAGTTTTTCAAACACCTTATTTGCAAAGGGCTTCCCTCCATCACCGTAATATAATTCTCGTGTCCAAATCCACCGAGAATATTTCTGTAAGAATCTCCAACCTGTTAGCATCATTTTGGGACAAGTCAAGGCCTCAACCCATTTGGATACATAATCTACAGCTAGGAGTATGTATATATTTCCAAAACGAGTCAGAAAAGGTCCCATAAATCTATTCCCCCATACATCAAAACACAGACCACCAGATATTCGCAAAGCATTTATGCCTTTTTCGATATTTCATTATTCGTGTATTGATCACACAAATTTTCACTCCATTCAAAACAAATTCTAAAAGGTAGGCCAATAAAATCCAGACTGAAGAATTTTGTGGGTTGTTTTGTCTCCTGCAAAATGTCCTCCATATGGTGATGCATGACATTCCTGTAAAATCTTGCTTTGCTCACCTTCTGGTACACATTTTCTGATGATCAAATCAGCTCCTCTTCTAAACAGCAATGGGTCATCCCATATGTAGTACCTCATGTCGGTCCTTAGCTTTTTTCTCTGCTGGTAGCTAAATTCTGGTGGCATAATTCCACATGCTAAGAAGTTCACAATATCAGCATACCAAGGTGATCGAGTGACGCTTGAATAACCGCTCATCCGAAAATTTAATGCTATTTCCTTTCTTCTTCTAGGCCAAGAGGGTTTTTCCACTCTTGACAATTGGATCGCCTATCACATTGTCACAACCTTCTTGTCTTTATTTCTAGATCAAATTTCAAGAATAATACTCCACCCGATAAGTCTTGCTGCCTCTTTCTTTTGCCATTAGATATTTAATTGCCGCATGATCATGTGTATAATAACATTGACCCCAAAATATATGGCCTAAAATTTTCACATGCAAATACTATTGCAAAGATTCTTTCGCAGAGTAATTTTCCTGAGCTTCATTGAAGGTTTTGCTGGCATAGTATATGGCCTTGAACACCTTTTTAGCTTTCTGCCCTAATACAGCTCCCATTGCAAAATTACTGGCATCACACATGATTTCAAATTCTCTGATCCAATCTGGTTTTGCCATGATGGGAGCTTCAGCTAGTCTGGATTTGATATCTTCAAAAGAATTATGGCAGGATTCATCAAAATTGAACTTAGTATCTTTTTCCAGCAATCTGCATAGTGGTCTAGCAATTTTTGCGAAATCTTTGATAAATCTTCTGTAAAATCTATCATGTCCTAAGAAACTTCTAATTCCCTTAACTGTTGTGGGTGGCATCAGATTTCTTATAATTGAAACTTTTGCTTGGTCCACTTCTAGCCCTGATGCAGAAATCATATGCCCTAAGACAATCCCTTCTGTTACCATAAATTGGCATTTTCCCACCCGTAGCTAGATTCTTGTCTTAGCACCTTGAAGTATTGTCCTCCAAGTTACAGTAATCGGCTCAAACTGATCCATACACTATGAAATCATCCATGAAGATCTCCATAACTTCTTCTGCCAAATAAGAAAATATAGACATCATGCACCTTTGGAATGTACCAGGAGCACCTTTGGAATGTACCAGGAGCATTACACAAACCAAATGGCATTCTTCTAAAAGAAAAAGTGTCAAATGGGCATGTAAAGGTGGTCTTCTCTTGATCCTCAGGTGCAATGGCAATTTGGTTATATCTAGAGTATCCATCGAAAATGTATGAGGGTGTCCCCGCCAACCTATCCAGATCCGATCAATGAGCTACTAGGAAAATGATCCTTCGCCAAGTAAAGATAGTTTTCGTAGTCAATACACACCCTCCATCCTCACACGCCTCTTGTAGGAATCGCCTATCTTTTCATTTCCGATCACAAGAATCCACCTTCGGGAACTATTACGCACGCCACCTAAAGTAACTATATCCGACATAAAGATATATAAACCCGCATTCAACCATTTCGTAACTTTTCTGATAACTTCTTTCATCACAGGTTTAGCCTCCTTGATGCTCAATAGAAGTTTTTGCACTATATCCAAGAATATTTTGCAGTATGCAAAATGGAGGGACTAATAATTCCTTCAGATCCTCAATTGACCAAGCAATAGCTTCCGTGTACTTTCTCAAAATTTCTAGTAGCTTTCCTCAAACCAAACAATCAATACAGCCGATAGATGACTAGTTTTCTTTTTCTGGTTCTAAGAAATCATATTTCAAATGACTGGGTACTCCTTCAATATTAACCCTTATGCACTAGTTTCCTACTTAGTTTTCTGGGTCCTTAGTCAGACATATATCATCTTGATTGTTTTCACATGCTCGAGAGGACTATTTCGTTATACAAACCGAAGGCAACATTTCACAATCACTCTCAAGATACTCAAAACTCATCTCAATTTCGTTGATAGAATGTTGAAGAGTACAATGAATTCAATTCAACACTCCGAGAAGACTATTGCTTAAGCAGCCATACAACTTTCAAAGATCTACATCGTGGTGTTCCAACCTCTATTAAGATTAAAGCAAAATCGCTTCATTCCCCACCCTTAGAGTTAGTTCACCTTTCTGCACATCTATCAAGGCAGCCCCAGTTGCTAAGAAGGGTCTTCCTAGCAACAAAGGAACTTGGGTGTCTTCCTCCATCTTCATAATCACAAAATCCACATGGAAGATGAATTTTCCCACCTTGACAAGCACATCTTCAAGAACACCTTCTGGTTGTGCTATCAGATCCGCACCTACTCCGCAATGTGATCGTCGCTGGGGTAAGTTCCCCCAAACTCGTACTTTGTACCACCGACTGTGCTGCATTAATTTATATACTAGCACCGTAATCACAATAATAAAGCTTTCTTGAATTCATATTTCCCTATGGAGTGTGGAATGGTGAAACTACCCGGGTCCTTCATTTTACTGAGCTACGATAACCGTGACCGATAAGTAAAGAACAAGTTCACTATTCCTTCCTACCTATTTTCCTTTCGTCAAGATCTCCCTTTTAAATTTTGCATAGTTAGGCATTTAATCGATTACCTCCCGCAAAGGGATATTGATTTCTATCTTCTTGAAGATGTCCAAGAATCTAGAAACCCGCTCTTCCCTTTTGCTTCCTAAAGCCTCCGGGGAATGACACTATGTGTATAAGCCGGCACCTTCCTTCTAAGCCGTCTACCATTTCCTTCCAGTTGTTCCACCGTATCTTCTTCTTGCTTCTCAGAAGTCTTTTCGTGCATGCTCTTCTCTTCTTCCTTCCGCCCGTTCGCATCACCCTTCTTCCTCTTGTCGTTGTTGCCCACTTCTTTCCTATAATTACTTAACCGAATCGCCATGCACCCTTGATTCTTCAGTCACTAGGAATGTACCCTACTCGATTTGAGCTGCTAAGGGCCAATCACTCTACTTCAGGTTCCAAGTTCTTCAAAGGAGGCACTCAGATTCTTCCAACACTTGAGCATCGACTAAGCTTCCAAGTCGATTAATCGATGCTCATGGAAGTGTGAAATTTCGTCATTCCCTCATGAACTTCGGCCAAGATTTGTTCTTCAAATGGTTGGGTCCTCCTCTGACCCTGATAGTCACTCCTGCCTTCACCCCCTTGATGCTGCCACTGGAACCTTGGTGGCTGCTGATATCCTTGTTAAGGATTCTATCCATGCCTTGGGCCTCTCAGGCGCCCTCCACCATATGAGAAATTCTCATGGTTCCTCGTCGGATCGTAATGTGGGCAAGTCAGGGGTTTGGCTTGAAATTAAGAACTCCTTGGCTCATTCCATGGCTTAGCCTCAACCCATGTCCTCTTCTGCCGGTACTTCAAAGACTTCTTCATTGCTTTCTCTTTCCACCGCCTCCTATCTCACGAGCAAAGGTGCATTTTTCTTTCCTCGTTTGTTCATCCCTGTGCATGATGGCATCTAACTTTTTCCATAGCCGCCATTTTACATTCCGCTTCCATGACCCTCTTCTCTGTTGTTACCCCTGAAAACTCAAATGGAGCTCTTCTTCATATTACACTCTAGCCGTGTCTTCTTATCGATCCCTAAATTCTTCAAGACTTTTCGAATGCTCCACAAAGATGAAGCATGAATGATGCCTTAGATGTATCATTTAATGCATGATACACTATAATCCATCTCAGTTTTTAAATCAATTCCATGCATGGGGCACCTCTTCACAGCCTTCTGAATCTCTCCTCCCAAGCTATGTATAGGCTCTCATCTTCCCGTTTGAACACTATGATCTCTTCTCTCGTGAGGGCGAGAGATTGGGCAACCCGCCAAGTATGTGCTTCTTCAATGCACACTTCCTGTGCATCAACCGAACCATATGGTAATGACTCATACCATGGTCGCTTATATCTCTTAAGGAAATGGGAAGAGATGCACTTTATCACCTCTCCGCCTCACTCATTCGGGCCTTCACTCGTATTCGCCATCCCGAGAAATCTACCCGTGCTCGTTGAGGCCTTCAGGCTGTTGAACTGAGCGCCGCCGCACCATTGTTATCAAGCCGCTTCGGCCAAGTTGTTTGCATCCAATAGGTCGTCTAATTGCGTAATATTCCTTCCCGAATATGGGCCTGAAATCTCCATCAGGTCGCCATGAGGCCTTCCCGCTACCGCCCTTTGCTTCCTCGTCTCGGGTCATGTTTTATCTCCTATGGCCATGCTTCTTCGCTTCTTTAGTCTTTTAAGCTTCGAAAAGGTTCTTTCCAATCGCATGTCTCACGGGCAACGTCTAAATCCTACTTATGCATAGTGCTGATCTCCTCAAATCAACACACTCGGGACATGGATTAGCGAACCAAAAAATTATTTTCAACATGGTTGCTAAAGATCGCTGGCTTGTACAACCACCGGCCAGAAGCTGCTTTTGGTCTTTTCTTTTATAAAATTTTTAGAAAAATGTCCAAATTAGCTTTTCCCTCTTTTGTTAGAATATTGATCTATTCAATCCTTCAATCCTAAGAATCCGCGCCATAAAACTTGTTCGCCAATATAGACTAAAACCTCAAAACATAGTTACAAGAGCCTTACACTTTCTCAGCCTATGTCACTTTGATAAACTTGCTTGATTAAATAAACCTTTCTTGGTGTTCGTGATTTTAAAATGGGTCATTTGAAAGACACCGCAAGTGCAATGTGTCATACAAGTAGTAAAATCGAATGTTCCGTGATCATTCCTACGTAGACGATGTTAATTTGAAATCAACTACCCTAACTACTCGGTTCGATGCTATTTGGACTAAAAACTGGTAGTGAAAGTTTTATCTAGAAAATAAAGATCCTAGACTATTAACTAAAAATATAAAACTAAAATAACATGAAAACAACCAATATTATAAAGAACAAATATCGACCGACTGCTCCTCGTGAGAAACTAAAACTATCAAAGAATTTCAACAGAAACAAATAATTCCTACACGAAAGTACATTGCTCTATTTTACTTCATGGATCTCGATTTGTCCAAGATCGCTTCTAAATGTCGCACTGATTTCTTTCCATATTCACTGTTAAGCCCTCGGCTTTCTCAAGTCAAGATCTAACCAAGCATTTATTTCTAATCTTCTTGCAAGATCCGGCATTTTCTTCTCAATACTTCACACCCATTTCTCTTGATGATTGCGCATCTTTTGCTTCTTCTCAGATTTTTGCAAAATTCTACCACTTAATCAGGCTCATCCTTCAAATCTATCAGTTCTTCCTTTCCCCTCGATTAGATCTCGATAACATGTGGTCGAGCATCCCTTAGATCGAGGAACTCTCCGATTATTTATATTGTCAAATACTCCTCCAACTTCAATTATGAGCGAACGGGGATTTATCAAAATGAGCTTTCGTGAGCTCGCCAGCTCATCAATGGTACTAACATACCCATAAGCAAGTGAATGCTCTCGCCTTAGAATCTCTAACTCGCCACGTAGGGCATCCCGAAACTGCAGGAACTTATAGATTCAAAAACAAATAATAAAGTAAATAAATCACGACCCAAATAATTCTCCGTATTTTTGCAGTAAAAGATCAGAATTCAATCTGTGAATCGACTCAATGAAAGCCAAGGTTTCTAATTATCATCACACTAACAATGGAGCATCGATCAAGTACATCCACTGTAATCGCAATTAAACTGAGAAGAAATGAATTCCATAAATTTATCTAGATTTCACAATTTTCAGGCAGTAATTTTAAGAAGAAAATAATAGAAATAAATCTAAATTTTCAATCGTTTCTACACGCTTCAACGACCGTATCCGTAAAAGAAAAGAAAAGAAAAGAAAATCTACTCTAAACTATACAATGAACCCTTTCTTTCTCTCCCGCCTCTGTCGAGTGAAAAAGGTAAAGGTTACTTTACTATTCTAACACTGCCTATTTATTTTTGTCAAAAGAAATGGTCACGCACAAAGATCCGTAGAATTCCCGTAAGAAAAAAGCCCAGATACTATATCGTCGCGACAGTTGATGTCGCGACTGATTCCTTTATCCGCTTCCGCTTCGCTGCGACTGTGTTTCTTTAGCGCAACCAAGTTTCCTACAACCATAGATTAAGGCAGGGTCATGGCCCTCAATTGTGGTCACGACTCTCTTCGCCTTCGCTTGTTCTCAAGAATTGATGTCGCAACCTAGTCTCACGTCGCAAACCTCGCGGTCGCTCCCTTCGCCGCAATTATGAGTCACGATCAATTTTAGGTTGCAAACTTCCTTTTAGTTGTCACCACTTAGTCCGGAAATAAGACTTCTTTCCTCGTTGCACCGCACGCCACTACCTTAGTTTTGAAGTTAAGTACCACATTTTTGTTTTTACCGCCACCAGTCGTGGACTTTTTTTCGTGTTGCGCTCTTTGGTCTTCATTTGATATGTTCGTAATTTAGGTTGCAACCTCAATAATCATTGGTCACACGTTTTTACGCTCTCGTTCTTTTAAACCGGCCGTGACTCTGCCGGCGACGCCACGACCACGCTACTTCCTTTCTCGTTACAAAGCTGTCTTTGCTTAAAACATAATTATGTAATCTCGGATGTTTGATGCTTAGTGGTATCTGTGTCACACTGATTGGTCGCGACCTTTCGAGGTTCTTAACTGATTTAGTGGTCGTAATCTCCATTTGCTCGTAAGGACTCGGTGGTGAGGTTTCCTATTACGACCTCAATATTAGGCTGCGTACATGGCTTTGTAATGTTCAAGGTTTTTAGGTCACACTCAAGGATTGGTCGCACTCCTCTGGGGTCCTTGAACAAACAAAGTGCGGCTGTAACTTCAATTCCTCATCGACTTCGCTTGGCTCACTTTTCGTGCTCTGTCATGACTCGATATTAGGTTATAATTTACTTTCTGCCAAAGAATTTCAGCTCTATCAACAGATCAAAGCTTTAATTCAGATCAAGGTCAGCGACCTCATTTTCTTACCTTGAATAATTTTTCAGATCAACCACATCTTTTTTTTTTTGGTCGCAACCTCATTAATCAAGTTCTGATAAGTCGCGATCTCGAAATAACTAAACAATGAGCCCTTATCGCGACTTCCATTTTCAAGTTGCGACCTTCTTCAGAAAATTAAATTTGAGTAAATTACCCAGGTTTCTACATATGAATCAACAATTATCTTGTAATATACTCAGAAAAATGGATTAAAAATCAAATGAGTTTTTAGACTCATCAATAGGCGTAACAAAAGGACCAAAGAACAATGGGCAGGGCGAGAAAAAAGAAACAGAAGAAGGAAATAGGAATGAAGGATTCACTAAGCTCGAACAGTGGGAAAGTCCAATTCAAATGCAACCAGAATTTCAGGAAAGTCAAAACCCATTCCGGAGTGCACCCCCAGAGCTAAGATAAACCCAACATGAACAAGCCGGGTTGTCTGTGATAGAACCGCAATCATACGTAATTGATAAAATTGCTAAATGTCAAGCTGGCAAAGAGATACAAGAGATGATCACTATCATATTTCATTAAGGGATGGTATTGATGCAGAGCTAAAAGAAGAGACCATAATTCTGAGGATGCATTAAGAAAATTGATGAAGAGTGAGATCGAAATAGAAAAAAAGTGACCAAGAGGAGAGAAACTTTCACAAGAGATAGGGATAATACCTTGAAAGCAAGCATTGATGCAAGAGATAACAATTGTAAGAACAATCTAGAACACTGCAAATAGATTTTTCGCATGATGAGCTATGATGTTAAAAATAATAGGACATTCCTAGAATCTCTAGCTATGAGGCAGTGAGAACTTACAAAGAGCAATGCCAAGATCGTGACTGCGAAGACGCTTCCGACAAAAGAAGATACTCCTCCACAAATCTCACCCCATAGAACCTACACTGCATTCCTCGTGGTGAGATAATAATCTATACTCTATACTAACCTGCATTCACCGAATAACCCCTTGCTCCCCTCAGAAGAAATGTAAAAGATAAACCAACCAGTACATCGTAAAAAGGAACTCACCCCAGTAGAAGAAGTGGAAGAATACCTCAGATGGAAGCAACTAGGGAAAGTTTTCAAGGAATAAAAAATGAACAATACTTTACCTTTCCCACCTCCTATCCTCTTGTATTCAAGGCCTATCTTCGAATAAAATAAAAAAATTTATGTAATCTTAGGTTCATCAGGTTGTGTTTGATTGGTGTGTTTTTTATTAGTTTCTTTTGCTTCATGTTGTCATCTGCTTGGTTGAATAAAGAAGAAATCAAATGCCTGGATAATACTGTCTATTTGCTGCAGCAAGTTTGGGTTGAAATGAATATATTACAATTGTTGGTGTGTTGTATTGTTTTGAGCTGAATGCATGATCAACTGAACTCTTTTACTTGATTAGAACAACACAACAACAAACCTTTGTAATTGAAATTGTGGTAGGCCTCAATGAATTGGAACAGGAAGTTACATGTGTAAGCTAGAATGAAGTTTAAGGTTTAGATTTAAGAAAATGTATTAATAGACTCGCACAACAAGACTTTTGAAACTAGATAAATAATAAGGTCATGAAAGTCCCGAAAAACAACAACATGATCAAAATGTTTAACAAATTGTGAAGGATTGTGACACTTTCCTCGGGTTCAATCACAATAAATAGTTCATGTCCTAGAACTGTTAGATTATTAGTCAAGGAGAAATCCTAGGCAATATCACTAATGTGAAATGATATAGCCATCCTCGGGACTTTGAAATCTTTCAAGCCTACCCTCAAAATATGTATACATATACTCTAGTTCCAAATTTCGAGCCAATTGTCTTAGTTTCTTCATTTAAACAAAGAAATGAAAGCCTCAAACCTTCCTTTATTCTAATCCTACAAGAAAGAGTCCTTATTTGCCCGTGTTTCAGATTGTGAACTTAAAATACGTAAAAGGACAAGTTTGGGGGAATGTTATTTTTGATTTAAAAGAAATAAGAAACGGCGACGGAAAAAGAAAAACAAATGAAGAAATGGAAAAGAATGCAGATGAAGTCAAAATTGTGCATTGTCAAATGGGATTAAGCTTTGTCTTGTAGCCTTCCTCAATAATTAAGTTCTAGGGTGTTCTTCAACACTAAGACTCCTAATGCCAACCGGTACTGAGCCGCTAGCCTAAGTTCCCTAAGAGTGGTGTAGCCTAAGAAGACAAGACATTATGCACTAATTCTAAAATTTTTTGACAAGTAAAAAAAAAGCAAAAATGAGACTTCTCTCTAAAAGATGCTGTCGAATAGCAAGATGGATACATCAAGGACAAAGTCAGGGAATATATTTTCAAACATTAGTAGAAAAGAAAAGGATGAAGAATGTAGGCAAGATACACACTTGAAGAGTGGAATCTGGGTAAATTTTTAGCCTAAATTCTCCACTTATCTACCCAATCACCCAAGCCAAACTCTACAAGCCTAAAATACCTAATTGATCTTGAAGGTGGTACTTGTCTACATTAGTAGAGACTAATATGAAAAACAAGCATATGGGACTTTGAGAAGTTAAAAGAACTTACAGTTACTGTGTAGAGTCCTAGAAGATTAGGTAATCCTGTTAAGAAGGAAGGGAAAGAAAACCATCACACACACAGAGATCGGGATTAATTGACTAAATTGTTTACATTTCAGAATTCATTAGTTTGTTTGTGACAATATTTGAAAATTTTCTTACAATAACTAAAAACTCGAATTTGAAATTAAGCCGCAACTAACTAGTTTCAATGCTGCGTGATTTTCAAGAGAAATGTTAAAATGTCCTCAAAATAAAGCTTAAACACTGAGACAAACAAATCTTCTTTTCTTTGCTTAGGGACAAGCAAAACTTTAAGTTTTAGGGAATTTGATGAGCCTTAAACTCATCTATTTTTAATCCATTTTTCTGGCTTGGTTTTAGTATTTTTAGAGATGTTTTAATGCCAAATTATGGAATATTTACAAACTTTGTGTTTTGCAGGAGTTAATTCAAAAAATGAGATTTAGCAAAGAAAGAGAAAAAGAGCAAAGACAACAATCTATGTCGCGACTGAAATTTGTGTGTCGCGATAAACTTCCAAGCAATTTACCAAGAAACCATGTCGCAACAACATTTCCCGTGTCGCAACACCATAATCCCATTGTTGAGCCACCGAGCTAGTTACTACGTACATGCAGTCATGGCAAGAGAACGGAAAGACATATGCAAGTCACCCGAAGAAGATATTTATAGTTATATTACACTCAACCAAAGGCGTAATATCTGCCGCGATTAACCCTCATCCGTCACGACACTAATCTCGCAAAGATAGAAAAGTTTGTTGATACAGAAAAGATGTCGGAGGTGTTTAGGTCGATAAGAAAACTAGGTCAGCGACAAAGGTGTTTAATGACGAACCGACTTTAGCGGTAACAAGGAGAGTCAATGTCATGGCTATACTAAGCTAAAAGGTATTTTGATGTCGCTGTACGTAGATCTTTCGGGTCGCCGACACGAAAAGTCCTCCATGATAGGATAAATGGGTCGCGACACGAAGACAGACTGAAAGAAGAAAAGTTATGTCACGACCAGAAAAACTAAGCCACGAAGGGAACATATGCTGCATACAGAAAAGTGTTGTCACGACATAACATATTGGGGTCGCGACATGCAAAACATCCCCAACACAAAAGTCGAGGTTGCAACATCAAAAATGAAGTTGCAACAAGGAACAGCTATGGTTTACGTAACTCGTCAATGCATGCACTCGGGCCGCGACCGGATGACAATAATACAAGACAAGAGCCGCGAACAAGAACTAAACATAAATGCCGTCACGACAAGAAAAGTCGTGGTCGCGACACCAATTTGGAAGTTAAGGTACCAAGATCACCGGCCGCGACACCAACTTGTAGCTCGTAGACGGAACCGTGGTTTTTACATGACCATCGGCTGTTGGGCGACATACCGCTCGAGGAATGCACAAAATATTGTCGCTGATTAAAGAACCGTCGCGATAACACATTTCATTTTCAATGTTAAAAATGCCGCTACAAAATATGATGTCGCAACTCAAGCAAGAACGAAGCACAAGATCTCGTCAGCGACAGACGCACCGCATACCCGCAACAAGGACTCGCAACAAAGACACACACAAAATTTCATCGTGACACAACTTCTAGTCGCGACGTAGAAGGCAATTCTCGCCAAATGCTTAAGGATTCACACAGTTCACTTTAGGGCCCGAACTTTTAGGGCTCTATAAATAGAAAATCTATCATGAAAAGCTGAGGCGCGCTTAGTCAATGACAAACCGTAGTACTGGGAGCCGAGACTCTTTTGTATTATATTTTTTTCCTTTTCTTTATTTTATCTTATTTTTCTTATTTTTCTTTCTTTCGTAGATTGAAAAGGAAGAGATTTTATCTGCATTAATTAAAATGTAAAATTCTTTCAGAAGTTTTGAAGTTGAAATCTAATGTTGAAATTATTTACTTATTACCGTTTTGAATTCAATGAATCCTAAACAAACGCTGTAACTCATTCCTTCAATTGATCGCAAAGTATAAGTGAATTTTCCCCATCATTTCAAATGTGTATGATGTAACCACTTTTTGAGAACACAAATTCCACTGGAGATCTCGCTGTTAGTTATGGTCTTTTTCGCGTAGATGAGTAAAGAAAATTTCGAGTTGAATTTTTGAGTTTATTTGGATGGTGTTAACTTGATATTAATGCTCTACTTAAGAACTTATACCCTTGAAAGGACTATTGTTTGACTCGATTTAAGAGGCCCAAGGACACAGATGGAGATTCCCGAGAGTTTAAATCGCTATACGGGGGGTATGTTAGACTAATATTGAAGAACTATTAAACTCGAAAGGTTACTTGGGAGCAACTCAAACAGAAACGGGCTGAGTGATATATCACCCTAATCAATTAGAGATCTCTCGGGTCCGGAAGAGATCTGACTCAGCTGCAAGATGAGATTCGAATCAAGGAAAGAGAAAACTCTTTCAAAGATCTTAAGGATGAGACATCATTCATATAGAAACCTGCAAATCCAACTCTATCTTAAGAAGAAGAAATCAAGAATATAAGAAATGGCATGGCATTGGAAAGAAAATACCCGCATCTACGTAGAAATTTAATGCTAAGTAATTTTGAATAGAATCATGTTTCGAAAATGAACATTAGAACTCACTAAAGGAAAAGTATGAATAAAAGGAGAATCCAAACTATACTACCTTTGACTCTTGACAATTCATATTCCAACTCAGGGAAATATAATCTGTATTTGATGCGTGAATTGACAATACAGCGTTGAAATCCTAGTGTTTACTTTTAAAGAATAATCTGATTCAAATCTTAAGCTACATTTAGGATTTAATTTTTATTTATATTGAACTTAGATTCTAGTTATTAAAATTCTTATTAGGTTACTACATTTCATCTAAACTAAATGTTTAAAGAAAGGAGAACTATAGTCAGTAGCTGAAGCTTAAATTCCTTCGATCTCTCATGGGGAATGATATCCGGACTTATAGGTCCACTTTATTTCTTGTACAACCCGTGCACTTGCGCTTTTAAGACCAAAGCAAATTTTTAATCAATATGGACAAAATTAATCTTCGAATGAGCATACAATGTATATTCGGTCTTAACAAGTTTCGCGCCTTTACTCCTGATTCTAGTTAGTTTTGGTAATAGTAGCAGAATTTCACAGATATATCATTTGGTCTTATGTCATCCAACTATTGATTCGTATAATATGGATGCGATCCTCCGTAATTTCTGGTTGAGCTAATACCCACCTACCTTCTACTCATATCTCCGGATCCACCGCGACAATGGAAGAATTGTAGCAAAACGAGTTTAATAAATATTCAACACTAGAGGATAATATCCAGTACCAAACTATGATGATCACACAAATTTAAAGCAAAGAAGTCACCTACTCAAGGGTCATTTAAAAATTGAGCCAAAGTAAGAACCAGAAATGCTCCCGAGACCAATCAGAGAGAAAAAGGGAACCCCCGCAGTTTACCCCTCTAAACATCTCTTACGACAAACTCCTTCCTCTCATCCGGGATCACCCCAACTTCAAATGGCTCCAATCTATTCAATCGATCCTCAAGACAATGCAACCATTTTGAGATGATTACAAAGACCACGCATGAGACCAACCGATGTCGGCCTAAAATTTTGGGCAAGGGAAAGATTAATCGTACAAATGCACTTTGGGGATATGTCTGTGGAGACTATTCGCGGAGCCGTAGGTCGCACGATGAAAGAATAGAGGCAAGATGTGAGCTCCCACCTGAACTCCTGCCATCCATAAACTACAGCATACTAAAGTGCTTACTGACGACAAGATAGTCTAAGAGCCGTAAGAAGAGGTCATACGTGCAAACACACCCAAGCCCTAGTAAACACCATCCACGTCCCAGATAAAGAATAGAGCACCTAGCCGACGATGCTCTATATCCTTTTCTCATAAACCCTATTCCTCCAAGGTCAGAAGAATCCACACCATTAATACCGCATTTCACTGTGGCATGAATGCATTTTGATGTGCTACGTATATCAATGACTCCCGCAAAGGCGACCGACTGCATACCGCCTCGCCTTCAAAGTGCATGAACATCTTTGACGTGCTACTTCGGCTGGTAGAATCATGTCCGGGTATAATAGGGCAACCACAGTTACGATGGGCGACATTACTCTCCCCGTGAAGGCAGGGCTAGTAGTTCAGCAGGTCTTATTTTCGATTGTCAAGGACCTGGGCCCGTACAATGTCATTGTTGGTCAAGCCTAATAGATACATTAAGCTTATGCCCGACCACATCAAATGATTAGCTGACCTAACCAATGCCGAAAATCGACCTCCGAAAGTGTACCAACTAGCAACAAGAAGCAATTAACCCGTCAAGACAGAGCATGAGAAAATGAAAGCTCCCGCCAATCCGCCCCTCAAGACCTCACCTCATAATAACACCATGTACTGGTCGCCCAAGCAAGGGGCGGAGGGATAGGGAGTGATTACCGTAGACCCTAGAGTCAATATTCCTGCATCTTATCTGACAATCATGATTGTTAGTTCCTCCTATCCGCATAGATAACAGATAGGCAGGTCCTAATTCCTGCAATATGGATGTATTCTCTTGGACTCACTCAGACACGGCTGGCATTAACCCTATACATGCCTCTCACAAACTGAATGTCATCCTTCGGCCAGTAGATTTCAGCAACGTAAAGTGAGGCGCATCCACCCACCACATCGCTGTCTCAAACATAAGTGGATAATCTTTTAAAAGTGGGATGCATCAGAGAGATAAAGTACCCGGAATGGCTAGCCAATGTGGTGGTGGTCCCGAAAAATGCGGTAAATAGAGAGTGTGCGTAGACTATATGGATCTCAATGAAGCATGCCCGAAAGACATCTTCCCTCTACCTCGACAAACCAAATCGCTGAGGCAACTACCGGCATGGATGTTTTCGCTCGATGCCTTCGGATATCATCAACACCCATGCATCCACCGCACGCCAGGTAAAAACAGCCTTCGTCACCCGAAGATCAATGCTCGCTTACAATGTGATGTCGCATTTAAAGAATGTCGGCAACGATCGAGGTTGCCAGCCGACCAAGATGTTCAGCATTACTGACAAACCATGGAGGTTTATATTGATGATATGTTAGTAAAGTTCAAGGAACGCCTGGACCATGCTGGACACCTGCAAGAGGCTTCTGAACTCCTAAGGGTGTACGGTATGAAGCTCAATCCCGCAAAATGCGCCTTCGGAGTCAGTGTGGGCCTATTCTTGGGTTTCATGCTAACTTAGAGGAGTATAGAAGCCAACCCTACTCAGCTTAAAGCTATTTTGGAGTCCCCGACTCCCACTTCTAAAAAGGGGGTACAATAGTTGACTAGCCAGTTGGTTGCCCTAAGGCGGTTCATCTCTAGATTTACAAACCATCTAAAGCCGCCTTATCACTCCTAAAGTAAATAACCAGTCGGAGTGCGTGGAATGAGAGGAATGTGATGAAGCCCTGATGAGTCTTAAACTAATCTATTTTTAATCAATTTTTTTGGCTTATTTTTAGTATATTCAGATCTGTTTTAATGCCAAATTATGGATTATTCACCAACTTTGTGTTTTGCAGGTTTTAATTCAAAAAGGAGAAAATTTAAGAAATAAGAGAAAAAGAGCAATTGGGTGCTAGTCATTATGATAAAGTTCTAAGAGTTCTCGTAGGCCGCGACAAACGCCCAAACAAATAGAAGCAGGAAATTCACATGGCTAACATTTCCACTGCAACACAAAGGACTCGAATATGTAAGAAGAGCTATGTCGCGACAAAAGATAGTGTGTCATGATAGAACATGGGAAGAATGAAACAAGCTAGCTGAGACAAAGAAAATTAATGTTGCGACAAGGTTTGTTAGCTGGATGTCAACACCAAGAAGAACCTATAGCAACATAAAAGCTACTATCACGACACTAGAAACAAAAGAAAGCATAAATTTTGTTGCGACAAGGTATCTTATGTAGCGACAAGAAATTAAGAGCAATACAGGAAGAATACTACGACATATCATTTTATGTTGCGACATATTGAAAAATAGAAGGCAGAACTATGTCACAATGTAATTTCCTATCGTGACACTCATTATTGTAACTTGCAAGCCTCGTTGAGACACAAAGAATACGCAGAAGAAAGACCTCTATCGCGATAAGACAATCTATGTCGTGACACTGAAAGACAAGGTTTTTGGTCCTAACAGAGAAACAAAGTCGCGACAAGTGATGCTGACTTAGTGAACTCGAATTTTATTGCAAACAAAAGAGTTCAATGTTACGACATACTTCGTTTAAGAGAGGTTTCATGTCGCGACAGGATCTTAATGTCATACACAAAATAAATTGAACATGATAAAACAAGGTCGGATGTAATTTTCATGTCACGACAAAGATTCCTAAGACAAGGAAGAAAGTCTTGGTCGTGAACATAACAAACCAGTCGCCATTTAAAATGAGCTAAATATTAAAAAAAGTCTTGTCACGGATAAATGGTATCAGGTCACTTATTGTAAAACATGTACAACACAAATAGATCAAGTCGCAATATCAAAATGAAGCGCAAATAAGAAATCAAAGTTGTTTACGACAAGACTCCATCGTGATGTTAATTTTCTTAGTCGCGACAGAAATGCTGACAATATAATAAACATTGTTGCAACAAGAACCAACAGAAATGTTGTCGCAACATAAAAACTAGGTCGCGACACAAATTTGAAGAAGCTGCACATAAACAATGTCACAACATTACTGTTCCAGCAAACACACATAATATTGTCGCGACATAGAATGGATAGAACGACAGACCTTGCAGAACAAAGTGTTAAAGAGTCAAAGAAAGATATGTCTCGATAGAGGAAACTTTGTCGCGACAGAATAAATATACAAATAAACAAATATTACTAGACAAACTACTACATGTCGCAGACTGCGAAATAAAGAATTAAAACTCGCCGCAACAACACTTTCTGGTCGCGACCGAGAATGCAACTGGTAAGAATTTTGGGATTAGGCTAATAATAACTCGAATTTAGGGCCCAAGATTCTGGGGCTCTATAAATAGAAATATTCGAGAGCTTATGCGCCAATGACTTTAAAACGAGCATCCGTGAGCTGAGGGACTTCCTCGTATTATAATTTTCTTTTCTTTTCTTTTCTTTTTTCTTGTCTTCGTGGATTAGATTTAGCATAGGATTTCAATTTGTTTCCTAAACTTGAAATAGTGAATTGTTCAAAAGTTTCGAAGTTTAGCTAAATAGTTGAAGATCAATTCTAATTAATGTTTGAATCTAATGAAGTCTAGATAAAATTTAGATTCATTTCTTTCAGTTGATTACAGTTGCATTGGAAATTTCCTGATCAATATTTAAATGTTCACTATGATTCAGTTTTTGAGAAATACGACTTCCGCTGGGAAATATATGATGTTAGTTATGGTCTTTCCTGCACAATTAGAAAGAGATTTCTTGAATTGAGAATTTTGAGTTTATTTGAATGGTGTTGAAATTATAGCAAATCGTTCCCAACATTAGTAAATTATACCTAATTAAGGACCGTTGTCTCGGTTCGATTCCGTGGAGGCCCTCTGAAAGGACACAGAGTTTGAGAGTCATGAGAGCATGGATGCACATTGTAAGTATGCTAGATCAATATTGATGAACTAATGCTGAGCTCAAAGATGGCTTAGATAAATCATCAATTTACTCTATGGCTTCGAGAATTCAGTTATGGATCTATCAATTTAATCACCAGAGATTTCTCCTGGTCTCATGAACGATCTTGATCCTGTGTTAGCTTAGATCTAATCAAGGAAAGAGATAACTCTTTAAGATCTCAAGGATGAGACATCATTCGTTTGGCGACCCCCGAGCCCGATCCCACCCGGTTGGCGGATCCGAACCAAAACCCGGGGACGCCCGGCCAAAGCCATCAATCAAATCCATTTACCAAATGCATTTCTTTAATATAAGCGTTTTCATTCTCAAATCTTTGCGGAAGCTGTTTCAATTTAGGGCAAGCCTATAGTCGTTAACATTTAAGAAAATACATTTACAATGAAGGCATTCCATGCCTTTTCAAAATGATCTACAAAATAGATGTTCAAAGTTCAAATTGTTTTTACAAATATCACGTTAAAAAAAAAAAAAAAAAACAATGGAGTGAATGCATATGTCGGAGCATACTCCGAATTTCTTTCTCTATGACTCCGACGCCGATTCGCCATCCTCGCCTTCACTAAGACTGGCAAGACGATAAAACAATACGCCAAGATTTTCATGTTTGAAGGGTTTTATACAATTCCATTCATCCGTTTAAGTTTAAGTCAAATCATGCAATTTTACTAAACAAAACTTTCAAATCTGTTTGGATGATCAATGTCAATACAATACATATACTTATTTCATATACAATTATTTATGGTTCATTGATCATCCCAAATATACACTTTCATATGCAATAAATCATTTATATCCAAATCATGCATTTCACAATGCTTTTTTCATTTCAATTTGCAATCATGCTTTTCAATTCCAATATGTCGACACCTCAAATCAATTCGCTTCGCCTTAAAGAAGTTAACCCATGTTTCCTGTGATACAAGATACTTAATCACCGCACCTGGCCCCACTGGTCGCAGCCTGAGATAAAACATTTGTTTTATACGCATGGTCCCGTTGGCCGCCGACTAGTTATTAAAATCAATTCGCGGAACACTATCGATATCGTCTACTGGCTACCGATCGGAGTGACACATCAATACATTTGTTCGCAAAACTACTAATTTGACCCTTATTGGTATATCACTTATCCCCACGCGACTAAACTAACATTCTATTATATGCTCTAACTTTATAGCAAAATACAATACAATATGTACATTTTTATAAGCAATTCATTTTCAATACTCATGCAATTTTCATATGCAAACATTTTACAATCAATTGCCTCAAATCAATTAAAACAAACCAATATGCTTTTCTTATACATTTAGAACAAACATTTCAAATCTTGAAACGAGAACTTATAAGATAACAAACCAATTTATCTCTTCTTTTCCTTTGTCTTCAATCTCACCTAAGTTAGGTGATCCTACCCGCCTCACTAGCAAATCACACACATCACATTCTAGTGAACTAGCACTAATCACACTTAACGCCCGCTCTCGCCTAAGCAGCCGAGGTACGGCACGCTTTTCACTTGGGCTTCATTCTTATTCAACCCCCATTGATCATTTATTGCTCCCAAATTATCTGCACGAATACGAGGTGCCTCGGCAACAAAATCCAAAAATTTACCTTCAGGAATAGTGCCACGCCGTTAGTCAGAATGAGGGGGCCTTCTCGGCCCTTCGGCCTCATTGCGATGGTGTACCCCCACGCGTACAGTAGGCTAAGCCACGGCGTGTGCTCTTCACGCAACGGCGAACCAACATGCTAGATTTTCTAGTTTCTCTTTTTTTTTGTGATTTTTTTTCCAAAAGCCACTGCTAAAATCTCAATGAAAACTCTAGAAATCACTCCCAAAGTCATTCTAATATCATCCTAAACTAACCATGAGCAAAACCCATGGATGGATTAGTGGTTTTCTAACTCAAACTATTTAAAGAAATCTAGTAATTGGGCTTACCTTAACTCGCTGAAGCTTAGCCTTTTCCTTCTTCCTTCTTGCAAGATCTTGCACAAATAAGGATTTGCACTAAACCTCTACTTCTTCCCAAAACCCTAGCTTCTCCTCCACCTCTTCAAACGGTTTCGCTAAATGAGCATTCAAGACCACATTCGTCTTATTCCTCCTATTAAGTGTAAGGCCATGTTTGGCTTACACACTATTTTCATTTCTCATTTTTCTCCTTTTTGGTCTTAATTTCACTTTCATTTTTCATTTAATTCACTTTAGCATTTATGCTTATCATTTGACCCTTAGGTCTTCATTTTACAAATTTCCAAATTTACCCTTTTTCACTTAGGTTTATTTCCGGGTTCAATCAATTTCTCATTTTCGCATATAATATTTAATTATATGCTCATATTTTCATTTCAATTTTCACAATTTAACAATTTATCAATTTTCTCAAAAAACCTAAGTTCATCTCAATTTATACCCTAATATAATAAAATTATTATAAAATTCTGGTGGTATTAAGCAATTTGGTTTGTGGAAACTGCAAGGACCTTGTCTTGGAAAGCAAGAAATCTAGAGTCATAAGAAATGGGTATGAAGTATTGGAAATAAAAAATACCCGCATCTTATAAAGCAAGATTCGATTACTAAGAATTATTTAGACACATATTTTTAAATGAACATGATTCTCTAATCGTTGAAATGTATGGTTAAAGGAGAATCTAAACTGTTACTACCTTTGTCTCTTTTGACAAATTTAAATTCCACTATGATAGAATAAAATTATATTATGTTGTAAGAATTGATAATTTCAAAGAAGTTGAAATCTCGTCTACTTCCAAAGCAATAATCTAGTTCACCCATTTTTAGATCTAGGATTTATTCTTATTTAATTTTTCTTTATTTATGCATGTAGAAATTTAGATAGTGAAATTCTTAGTTAGGTTCTGAAAATCTTATGAAAGGGAAGTTCAATAGTGTGGAAACTTGGAGTAGTTGGAGTAGTTGAACTTGAATTCTCTTTAATCTCGGGAACAATATCGAACTTATAGGTCCACTTTTATTAATTGCATCGACTCAGGCTCAATAGTATTATGACCAAACTAAATTTTTAATAAAATCATTGATAAAACCATTTTTATTATGAGCATACAAGTTCAATTTTGGTAAAAGAGTTTTTGGTGCCTTTACTAGGGGTTAGGTAATAGTCCTTTGGTAACAGTAGCAGAAATTTGATCTATATACAAAAATTGGTCAACAAGTTTTTAGCATCGTTGCCGGGGATCAAAGGAATTTAAAAATTAATATTCTGACAAAAGAGAGAAATGTTAATTTGGACATTTTTCTTTGTTTTACAAAAATTTCAAAAAACAACAAAAACAAGTGCACAAAGAGGGCCGAATAAGCTTACTAATATTTTTGGAAGCCTAAACAGATATATAATTTTTGATATCACTAACTCCATTTGATCCAGTGTGTTTCTACTTTCAGGAAGAATTTAATGCATAGAAGACCAGAAGTATATATGCTGCCTCTAGATACTAAATTGGAATCTCAGACCTGAGAAGAATCACCGATGCGTAATCCATAAATATGGCAAATCGTAGATAAAGATTGTAGCTATTTTAAGAAGAAAAGGCAGAGACCTCAAAGGCTCAACAATGGTGGAGGAATTTTAGAGGTCTATTATCCAAGAGGAGTACTCAGCTGTGAGACAACCTCCCATTGAAGCAAACAATTTGAGTCGGCTGCCTTTGATTACTATGGCGCACATCAGCTCACGTGACACCTTCAAGATCCCAATGGCATAACTGGGAGATTCAAGGAGGATGGCAAACATAGTCAAGCTTCACAGAGGCCGATAAAATCTAAGTTTCAACTCTTCCCATTTTCTACGAGAGATATGGCAACAACATGGTTTAACTCACCGCGTGGGATCGGGAGAACACTTGGGAAGAACTGCTGGAGAATATATGAGTAGATTTTTTCCCTCCAGCCTCTCACCTGGCTGAGAATAAGAGAAATAATCGTCTTCAAGCAAAGGAAGATGATATTTCACACATGGGAGAGATTCAAAGATTGCTGAAAAGATGTCCTATGCATGGAATAGATATGAATTTCACCAGATGGATATTTTATCATGCTATGAATTATTCCTCCAAGGGTATATAATTTATGCATCATACTGGTTTTTAAAAGAAGAAGTGCGTGAAGGCCAAGGAACTGATCAAGACCTTGCCAAATGCAACTACAAGGTCTCCATATGAAGTCATGGAGCGAGCAACAGTTGAAAGGAAATGGTCTTATCAATATAGAATGATGTACCATAGAAGCAAAGCTGGAAGCAGTATTGAACAAATTGGGAAGCAATGAAAGAATAATGCACACTGCACATGAAGTGGGAGCAGTAGAAGAAAGAATCAAAAGAAGTGCTGAAGGGCTAGTTGATGAAAAGCCCTACCAAGTTGAGGGAGGACCGCACATGAATGAGCAAAGAAATTATTTCACCAAGCTTCCACCCCAATCCTTACAACACATTATACACCAAAGACTGAGGAAACCATGAGGTCTCATCACACCTCGATCCGATCCGACGGACGACCGTCCGAATCTGCCCGTGTGGCGTGAGACTATATACCGACTTTACCGCTTTATCGTACATTGGTATGTCCAAGTCTTATAACTGTATCAACATATCATATACAAAATACAAATAAAACTACCAACTGTAGTGGTGTTTACAAGTGTCATATACATACGCTCGAGTCCCATTTACATATACAAAATTATACAAGACATTTATTATTGATCGTAGTGCGTAACCCACAGCTGATGAACCTCACTGCAGCTTTTCGCCCTGCTGGTAATGCTAAGATCACCGCCTCCTTCTTCTTTCGTACCTACACGGATTGAAACCCGTATAAGCTTCTTTACGCTTAGTGGGAAACATAGGAAATATGCATACAAGCACATTTATAGTAAGCGTATAATAATGTATATCGACTTTATGCATTCACATAAGGAACCGATACAATTACTTATGCTTCAACAGACTTATGCTTATTCAGATCTCCCATATGACTCATACTTGTACTTATGAAGAACTTTATGCTTGTTCGCATCTCCCACAAGAGTTACAGAGTTTATTTATTCGTAGCACCAGAGGGTACTACGTATCGTAACGACACTTGTTTACCATATTCCTCATTCGATTATTCTCATAACTAAGTGGGAATACCTCTACCAAGCATTAATAAATGAGTATGACACACATAACAAGACCAAGATATCAGACAAGATCAAGTGTCGTGAGTACAAAGCAGGAGGCCGAAACACGAATAAGAGGCCAGTGACTAACTTGAGTACTGGCATTAAATAGAACGGTTCGCTCACGTAATGTATGTCGCTCTCATTTCATACTCGGGTCTTAGACATTCCTAACATTATATGTGTATTCGAACTTCCTAGCTTATTATGTATGGTGGTACGGACATTTTTCACTTAATTTTCCTTAATACTTCTGCATAGCGACTATAGCTTAACTATGCAAAATACCAAAATCGGTCGCATAAACCAAGAAGACCTGGTGACCACTCGCTTGGTACCAAGACAATCGGTTCTTGAGAGGTACCGGTACCACCCCTATTTGGTACCGGTACCAGGGTGCGATTCTGCCCAGAAATGGCAGAATTCACCCTTTTTCCTTCACTTTTCTTCCATAATTCTCTTCCATTCCAATTTTCATCAAAAACCAACATGGAATCCCTCCAAACAACTCCATAAACACTTTTAATTAGCCAAAGAATCTAAGGATTCATACCAAAGTTCACCAAACTTTACAAACCATACACTTATGAAGGATTCCATATCTAATTGATATCAACTAGGGATTTTAAACTCTGAACTTCTTAAATCTAGAGTTAGGATTATTCCTAACAAAACCCTAGAAAAGGGAACAAAACTAATCTCCAAAGAAAACCCTAGTAATCCATACCCAAGTAGTTTTTGTACAAAATCATGCTAGAATCCATACAAGACTTTAGAATTTCCGTACTCAAATTCCATAGATCCATACCATTTCTTGGCTCCTCCTTCTTCCTCTTCTTCTTCTTCCTCTTCCTCTCTTCCTGATGTTTTCTGATTGGAGACCAAAAATGAATTATTTTTGGTCTCCATCCCCTTTTATAATTAAAGTTTCTCTTATTTGCCTTTTTAGTCCTCCCTCTTCTATTAATTGCACTACAATTCCTGTTATTTCTACTTTGGCCTCTAGTCTTAACAACTTATAACTTTTATGCCCCTTACAATTTACAATTTTCATTCTTGTCTTTGCATACTCGGGTTTCTCAATTTCTATGTTTCGCATTTAAATTACGAAAAATTAAATTTATGCCTACAAAATACCCTAAACATGTTGAAAAAGACTAGGGTATATTTTGGGGTGTTACACTTTTCATATGGTGGAGGAGCACAAGAGTTTTAAACTGATCTAATTACTCCTGCAGCTCCTATTGCCACCCCAAGTCTCCAAAGAACAACAAAGAGCAGGGACAATAGAGGAGAGTATTAGGGTCGAAAATGACTCAACTTTGAAGATCGATGTTTCATTTCATGTCGAAAAACAAAGGATTTTGAATACATGAAAAGATTTTCTCGACCTTGAAAATTTCCAAGCAAACACAATCAGAGCCAAACAAATACCAATGCCACAATGAGAAACATGGAGACCAAGTAGGGCGTTGGTCTTATCCCCAAAGCCAACTGCAAATGCATCAGTAGCAACGAGATCAATCCAAAAGATCTCACACCAACTACATTAAGAGGCGATGATGAATTGCAAGGAAGCAAGAAAGTGTAGGACAAAGCATGCCTGGAAACTGGTTTAATGAAGAATAGCTCAGACTAGAGGAGAAAGCAAAGGGAATTACCGGAACCAAAGACACTCTGCAGCTTGTGTCTAGCTAAGGACACTAAACTGAAAGGAAATTCGAGGCAACCCATGTAAATTTTTACTTAAGTTTAAAATAGTTTAATTGATTCAGTAGAATTTTATGTATTTGATGTTTTAGTTTAACCTATTAGTATTTTTATGTTAGTGTTGTTGCTTTTCAGGACAATGAAGCAAAAATTCAAGAAGATCCTTATTAAGAAGCACACTATTTCAAAAAAGAAATATGTAGAAAATGACCACAAGGGGGAGTAATTCTAATTCCCTAAACCTGTAGTTAATGACAATGCATATCTGAAGTTTGGGGGAATGTTAGCATGTTTGAATAAAATATATTTTGAAAATCTTGTTAAGACATATTGAATTAAGAAATGAGATGAGTGTTCATACTTGAATTGAAGAATTTTGATGATTTGAATAAGTGTTCATACTTATGTTCAATTAAGTATGAGTGGATGTAGGTTGCTTTGAATGTTTTATGAGAAAAGAAATAGAAAGATGAAAATTCATAAAACTTCGATTAATGTCGCAACATTTTTTTTTTTTTTTTGTCGTGACATAATTGAATTAGGAAGCAAGTTGAAAGGGAAGTTTATGTCGCAACACAATTCTACAATGTCACGACATAAATTCGAAAGAGCACTAAAGGAAGCGTCACAACATATTTTTCTATGTTACACATTTGACTGGAATACACTGCCTCTAAAAAAAAATTTGCTATCAGGATGAACTATTTTTGTTTGTCGCGACAGAAAGATTAATGATATAAAACAACCCTAAGGCAATGTTGTCGCAACATTAAATGTAAAGATCAACCTAGCTTGGTAACAGAAAAATTTTTTGAAAATTGAAGAGCCACCTTCTCGAGAACTCTCAAACCTTCTCAACTCTACTCAAATTTCCACCACCTCATTCTCTAAAACCCTAGAGCTCCTGTCCTCGAGCCATTTCATGTCCGACATTCTACCACCCTGATTCCAAACCTCAACGAAATTATGAAAGAGTACACTGAGATAGGAAATCAAATAGAACAAGGTTCTCAAGCAAATAAGCTATGCAAGTCGAGGACAAGTAAGACGAAATGAAAAGCAAATAGTGATAAGGGAGAAGGAGAAGGGAGGTGAACTAAGAAAAGAAAAGGAGCTGGATGAAGCCAAAGTAGAACAAATGAAAGAAAGAGCAAGGAACTTTATTTCAGAAAAAGCAATAGCTCTAATGGAAGGAAGTTTGAAAGTCAGAGGCTTCATTGCCGAGAAGGGGTTCAAACAAGTTATCTCTCTTTTTGCTGAAATGCTGGAAAAGAGAGGATGGAAGTTACTAGGTGAACACAAATAACCTGGTTATGCTTCTTTTCGTGAAATACCTCAGAAATATGGTAGAGAAAGAATGAAAATAGTATATGTCGAGGACAAAGGGGTAGAGTTTAGCAGAGAAGAGATAAAACATTGTCTTAACTGAGGGCATGTAAGGATGGTTCTAAGTTCAAGAAACAACTCAAGGAACCAGAACACTGTAAAGGAGGACTCATCACTACTGAAAAGGAAATGGAAAGGGACAAAGAAAACCCCTTTTAAATACATTACCAAAGGAGACCTGACTAAGGAAGCCAAGGTATGGTTATACTTATCGCCCGTCTAATGCCCTACATCTAAGCAATGAGAAGAGGCCAACTCTCACGCATCATTAAGTGGGTACAAGATGCAAATGGGAAAAATTATTGAAAGTCTATCTTGGTTATTTCAGCAAATGCAGGGGAATGATTCCACACCCAGCTACAATAACTAGACTCTGCATCCAAGGGGGAGTTGACAAAGAGTGAAGGACCGAGGAAACCTACCCTAGAGCCTCCCCTCTGACCTTAATTGGTATAACTAAAGGACCAAAGAACAGAGGGAAGGGCAAGGAAAAAGAAACATAAGAAGAAAAAGGGAATTAAGGGTGCATTGAGCTAGAACAGTGGGAAAGCCAAATTCCATTGCAACTAGAAGCGCAAAGAAGTCAAAGACAGTTCTGTAATGCATCCCCATAGCTAAGACAACTCATCAGGAACAAGCTGAAAGTTCCGGGCAGAACTGCAATCATATAGAATTGATAGAATTGTTGGTGTCTATGCAGCAGGAATTCAAGGAAAGAGATAATCTGTTAAAGACACAACTTTAGCTCACGGATGAGTATTTTGATGCAGAGCCTTCCGAAGAAGGAATTTAATTTAGAGGATGCAATCAAGAAAAGATGAAGAGGAAAATCGTAAATAGAGAAAAGGACACGAGTGGAGAAATTCGAGAGATAGAGACAATGCCCTAAAGGCAAGCATGGACTCAAGTGAGATAACACCGAATATCAAATAGCCTAGACACCGCAAATAGAGTTTTCGCCGATGAGCTATGAAGTAAAAATAATGTGACACTCCTAGAATCTCTAGCTATGAGACAAAGGAGAACTTAATGGAGAGCAATGCCAGATCCAACCGGGCGATGAAGACAATGGTCCAACAGAAGAAGATACCCCGCTACAAATCAATCTCGCACTGTAGACCCTACACTATAGTCCCCAGTGGTACATGCAATCTACCCATACCCTATACCAACCCACTTAATTGTGTAGCGTGCCCTTCGCACCATGTACATAAACAAGAAAACATGAAAATCATAGGCCAACAGGAAGGAGCTCACCTCAGAGGAGTGTGGAAGAATATCTAAGGATGGAAGCAGCCAAGGAGAGGGTTGCAAGGAATAAAAAATGAACAATACCCTACCTTTTCCATTTCCTCATCCTCTTTGTATTCAAAGCCCATTCCTCTGAATAAAATAAACATTTGTGTAATAAATTTGTGTTCATTTTTGTTTTTGATTGGTGTGTTTTAATTAATTTTCTTTGCTTCATTGTTTGCTATTTGCTTGGTTGAATAAAGAAGAAATCAACTACCTGGATCAAATTGTTTATTTTCTACAAAGATGTCAAAGGAACTGAATTGAGAACAATTGGTTGTGTTGTATTGTTGTGAGTCAATGCATGATCAAATGAAATTTTACTTGATTAAAATAACACAACAAAGAAAATTCAAACTAAACAACCATTGACATATGCATTGTAGTAAAGAATCCACTTGAAAAGAAATTTGCAATTTAGCCGTAATGGAGTTGAATGATCGATTAGAAGATTTACTCTAATAGGAAACACAAATAAGGCTTTTGAGATCAAGTGTGTAAACAATAAGGTCGCAAAATCTCGAAAAACAATGCACATGGTCAAAGTGAGTCCTTAACAAATTGTGAAAGATTAGGACATCTTCCTGTCTATTCACAAATAAATATCCAATGTCCTAGAACTTGTTAGATTATTAGTCAATGCGAAATCCTAGGCAATACTACTAACAAGAAGTGATATAGGCCATCCTTGGAAGATTGAGCCTTTCAAGCCCAATTTCATAATATGCACAAGCATTACACTCTAGTTCCACTTAGCCAAATTCCGTTTAATTTCTTCAACAACCAACAATTAGAAACCTCAAACCCTTCCTTTATTCTAATCCTACAAGAAAGAACCCTTTAGTTGCCCGTAACAGAAAGAACCTCAAAATGCGTAAATGACAAGATTAGGGAATGTTATTTGATTTGAAGGGAAAACAAGAACTATATGGAAAGAAAAGAACAAATGAAGGAAAGGAAATAAAATGCAAAGAAGAAGTCAAGATCAGACATTGTCAGTTGCTAAGTTTTGTCTTGTGGCCTTCCCTCTCGAACAATTAAGTTCATAGGGCTGCCTAACACTTAGTACCCTAATGCTAACCGGTGTGGAGCTGCTAACCCAAAGTTTTCTAAGAGTGGTAGAAAGCTTAAAAAGACAAAACATTGCACTATTCCTAAAAATCTTTGACAAGTGAAAAGAAAAGAAAAAAGGGCTTCTATCTAAAGGGACTAAATTAATAAGAATGACAGTGGAAAATAGAATTACCAAGATAAGAGTATGCAGTATGATACATCAAGATCGGGTTTGGGGGCAAAATTTTTTTTGACATCGTAGAAAAGAAATGGGATGAAGGATGTGAGACAAAGATGCAAAAAGTGAAGATTGGGATCTGGGTAATTTTTTAGTCTAAATTCTCCAATTATCCACCCAATGACCCAAGCCAAACTTTACAAGCCTAAAAGACCTAATTGATCTTAAAGGTTGTATTTGCCTACATTAGTGGAGACTAATATGAAAAAATAAGCATATGGACTTTAAAATGATATACTCAGAATCGTGTCAAGCCCCGTATGTTAGCTAATTTTGCCAAGGAGAAAGCGAGTAGCTATCATCATACTCACCGGACGATGAATAGATTGAATTGTTTACATTTCAAAAATCATTAGTTTGTTTTGTAACAGTAATTGAAAAAAAAAATTCCTAAGTTTGAACTGAAAACTAAATTTGAAACCATGCTTCAACTAACTAGTTTCAATTCAGGAAGCTGATTAAAAAAGGATTGCAGCAGAAAGCAGAAAAATGACCCTAAATATAAAGCTGAATTGTTTGAGAATAAACAAAATTTTCTTTTCTTTGCTTAGGGACAACCAAAACTTTAAGTTTGGGGAATCTGATGAGTCTTAAACTCATCTACTTTTAATCCATTTTTCTGGCTTATTTTTAGTATATTCAGATATGTTTTAATGTCAAATTATGGATTATTCACCAACTTTGTGTTTTTGCGGGTTATAATTCAAAAGGAGAAAATTTCAGCAAGAAAGAAGAGAAAATGAGCAAGTGCAGCAGTCTTTATCGCAACAGAGTTCTGTGTGTCATGAAAAAATGTCCAAGAAAATGGCTAAGGAAATCTGTCACGACAATATTTCCTCTGTCGCAATACAAAAGACTGATTATAGAAAAAGAGCTATGTCGCGACAAAAGATAGTGTGTCACGACATAACATGGGAAGAATGTAACAAGCCAGCTAAGACAAAGAAAATTAATGTTATGACAAGGTTAGTCAACTGGATGTCAACACCAGGAAGAACCTATCGTGACATAAAAGCTCCTGACACGACACTAGAAACAAAAGAAAGCAAATTGGCCATGCATAAGGCATTCGGTCGCGACAAGAAATTAAAGAGCACACAGAACATCACGCTGAGATCAATTTATGTTGTGACATATTGAAAAATAGAAGGCATAATCTATGTCGCAACAGAATTTTCTCCGTCATATTAATCGACATTGCAACTCAAAAGCGATTGAGACACAAAGAATAATGCTAGAAGAAAGACCTCTCTGACGAACAAGACAATCTATGCCGCGACACTGAAAGACAAGGTTTCTCGTCCTATCAGAAACAAAGTCGCTGATATGATGTCGACTTAGTGAACTGACTTGCTGCAACAAAGAGTTCAATGTCATACATACTAAGCCGGCAGAGGTTTCGATTTCGTGATAAGAATCTAAGGTCGCGACACAAAAATAAATCAATATCGATAAACAATGATGCACTCTTCCTATTGACAGGAATTCCACGAAGAACCCACAAGAACCTCCCACCCAAGCCTCGCCTCGACTCGACAAGCCACTACGGGGCTCGCCCGTTAAAACTGCTGAAATTGTCTTTGGAAAACGTGGGTTATAAAAATTTTCATTTTTCTATCAAAATCACAACTTTAGATTTAACGAAAATCCGATAGCATAACGGCTGCACGGTGGTCAAGCTCGAAATACAGAAATGATTTTTTTAGGTATAGTTGGGGTTTTAGGGCTTTGTGATTTTTCTCAATTACTGCACACTCAACCCACTAGATTTTATAGGTCTGACTTATCTTGATTGTTATCGTACATTGATTAGTACGATATCATTATGCTGATATAACAATGACAACAATGAATTATGATATTTCACTCTGAGATTGAAACACCAAAATTTGTTGTGACACCTAAAGATGCATGTTGTTTTTACTCATATGGATTGGATTATGTACTGTGGTTTCCGATTAATGATAATTTACTGGTAGACATATATTGAAAAACAATAAAAGGATCGAAAAATGTTATCTCAATATGATAACCAAGTCACTTTCTATTATCAAGTTTGAGCATTACTTAAAATTTGGTTAGTGTTCGTTGTTAATCTTTGCCTTTATGGGGATTAATTTGTGGAAGATGTTGGGATTTTCTTTGTTCAATATTGGAGTTTATTCATTCTTTATATTGGGAATTCGTGTTAAGGTAGAGTTTATTAGAATTTGGTGATCCAAATTCTATTCAACTTACCGAAAAATTTTCACTTGTAGCATCATGGACTTTTTAGGGATTTTAATAGAGGATGCATGACTTATTATTGATCTTACTAGGGTTTTGATCGATTCAGTTTTGGGATACTTACAAATTTACGATGTACTTTTAGGGTTTGAGTTATTAAGAGTATTGCGATGTTTTTTATAGCTTGAACTGGAATCCTGCCAACTCTAAGTTATCTTCTTGTTGAATTTTGGGTGCTGAATTTTGGTTGCATGTTTTTCACAGAGAGGGTTCACCACGCCCTTACGTTACAAATGCCAGCGCTTTGGATCAAAGCAGTTATTTATGCATGGAGGGCAATCAATTGCTCTGTCTATTGACCCTCCGATATAATAAGGAATTACCACATTTCTGGATGAGGTATTATTTATTATATATAAGCATTTTAGGGTTTTGTGATTTTTCTTTAATCGCCATAATATTCTAATACGCCAATCTTATACTCAGTTTTCAAATTCATTCCTCTGATTTTTTCTTATTTATGGTTTCGACATAAATTTTGAGTGTTCATTTGTTCTCTTGTTTTATTTTCGTATTGCATATTCCAGTTTTTGTTAACACGGCATAAACAAGAAATTAAACAATACTAAAGAGATTAACATAATAATTATTAGTTCGCTTACCTCTACTTCCTCTCTTCGTCTTAAACGATAGCTAGGGGCAAGCCTACCATTAATGAAACATAAAAATAATAACATTCACCAATCATGCATCCCAAAATTTATTTAATTGATCATCATACAGCAACCCTAACAAACCATCCACCTTAACAATAAAAAACATCATGTTCTCATAACTTAAAAATTAACCGAGAATAAGGATGATAATGTAAAAATTAATTAATTTTTATATGAACCTTCTATGTACTATGGTTTATCTCTATCATTAGTGGAGCCATAAAATGCCTAAGGAGGGCAAGGTCCTACTTTTTTTTCTTTAATCAATTAAGAGGATTTGAACTAATTTTCAGATAAATTTGGAAAGAGTCTTATTCATTGCATTTAGCTATATGATAATTTTAATGGGTTTTTTTTATGAGAGTTAGCCATGTCACAATTGGAAAGACTTGGTGAAGAAGAAAAGGTGGAGTTGTGGACTTCAAACTGGAAGAATTTTAAATTTATATTTTTCATTAATAGTTGCATTTTTTGTTTTATCTTTGGATAATTAGTGGAGCAGGTTTAGGAATCCACTAAATCCATTAGCATGCACATTTTTGTTATTATTTTGTATTTAAAGCCTCCTAATTATAGGAATGAGGGGAGGAATTTTTGCTAATTATCTCTTTATCAAAAAATAAACCCATAAGGGTTTTATCATTTGGCATCAGAGTCTCATCCTAAAGGGCAACCCACAAGGAGAGACTGGAAACTTTAGAGATCCATGTCAACATCCAAGAAGGCATGACTTAGATGTTTGATAAGTTGTAGAGACTGTCGGAATCCCTGAATTCAAGGGGAGAGTCTTGGCAAAGTAGCCATAGCCAAAGTAGGATAAACAACCACTCTCTATCGGGTAATGAGGGAAAATTACAGTTGGGAAAGAAAAGAGGGGAGAGGAGAGGAGCAAAAGAGATGGTGTCGATGAAGCTATAGAAGAGCCTTGCAACCAGTGTGCTCAAGTGTAGGAGAGGGAAGGTTTGGTTGGATCTGAATGAAGTCAACGGGATCTCCATGGCCAATTCCAGGCAAAACATTAGAAAACTGGTCAAGGATGGTTTTGTTATAAGGAAGGCAACTAAAATTCATTCATGATCTCATGCACGTCGGATGAAGAAGGCCAAGTGAAAGGGGCATCACTATGGCTATATTAAGTGAAAGGGTACGACAGAGGCTAGGTTGCCAACCAAAATCCTGTGGATAAGGAGGATGCATGTGCTTAGGCGCTTGCTCCGCAAGTATAGGGAATCAAAGAAGATTGATAAGCACATTGATCATGACATATACATTGTTGGAAATTTAAGTCGGGTCGCCCAAGACAGGTTTTGACCCGAACCAACTAACATATATATAATATGTTGAATATATTAAATAGTTTGAATATAACACATAGTTTATTGATATATCTCTTTGTAGAGTTGTGTCTTTTGGAAAATAACTTCTTTAAATATGAAAATAAGTGGAAGTTATCAAAAAAAAAAAAAAGAGGAAGAAAAAAAAAAGGAGAACAAAAGAACAATTATCTCTGCAAGAGAACAAAAGAACAATTATCTCTGCAATAAAACAACAAGTATTGGAGTAAATCAAGCTGTGGAATTCAAGTGTATTTTCTTTGTAATTTACACTACATCTAGTGATTATCAAGAACACTTTGTGGATTCATCATATCAAGTAAGTATTCCGATTTTTATTTGAAAGAAATGATATATGGTATCAGAGCAAGGATTGATGAATTTCAATGTGGTTCTCGATGATTTGCATGAATTTCCATGAAAACTCAAGTTTTTTATATTCTGTGAAAAAAAAAATGATTATGGCTGTAATTTTGGCCCTAATGTCGAATATGATTTTGTGATGATTTTGTCATGAAAATTATATATTCATATACTAGGAAATGCACTCTTTAAATCGGTATATAGAACATTAAAAGAGATGGTAGTGAAAGTCATGTTTATCCAAAGGTTGGTCATTGATAACATTTTCTGGAAATTTTGAGACAAAATTATGGAATTTTATCAGGAAAAATAATAATAAATAAAAAAAACAAGAAGTTTTGATTCATTTTTATGGTTACTATGTTCGCATTATTGTTTTTCAAACTTATACAATTTTAAAGCGTGAAATGACATTCTTCCAACGATATATTTTACACTCAATTCGTACGCGCGGTGTACAGTAAAGATTGAGTCCAAAAATGTTACTCTAGAAATGTTACTTTCGAAAGTTTTTCAGATTTAGTTTGGTCTGCGGAGAAGTTGACTTCACACTGCCTTCAATATGTTTGTATTACAAATATAACCAAGTAGACGTTATATTTCAAATTAAATACATCACTGTATTACAAAAGTTTTTTTTAATATAATATATGGAGGTTACAAAATTTGATTTCCAAAACAAGTCCCTACTGAGGGAACATAGTGCACGCTCCAAAGGTATGTACTGCTTGAAATATCGATGATGCATGCTTGTTATTTCACCGTGCTTCGAATAGAAGGATCACTTTTGAGTGGATCAAAAGTTCGAGTTAGATTAGGTAAATTAAAAAAAAAGTGGTTTCTGACTTTTTTTTTTTTTTTTGAATTTTTTTCGAGATACATTTTGGATGTAATGGTATTGATATTTTATTAATATTATTTTTTTATTCTCGAGATTGATAGAATTAGTCATTGAATTCTCTCATCTAGAATAGAATTGTAACAATTTTATTTCTATTTTAAATCACATATTTAATGAAAGATGATCGGGGAACATAGTGAACTTTCTTTATTATCAGGATATTTTTCAGATTTAAAATCGTGTCTGTGGTGATGTATATGACATGAAATTGATACTTGTGATTTGTTAAAATTTAGTTTGTGATTAACTATGGCCACAAAAATATCATTGTCGAAAGCTATAAGGGAAGAAGCTAAATGGTGATAATTACAACATTTGGCAACTCAAATGCATTATGTCCTTAAGGAACAAGATGCATTAGAGGCTACAACAAAAGTTTTGTCTGGCCTTGTAACTTAGTGGTGACAATGCTAATCTTGAACAACTAAACTGATATGGATGCTTATAATGGCAAAGAAAAGGATTCCAATGCTAAAGGGATTTTAATTAGCTCCATGAATGATGACTTGTGTCAGAGCATCAACATCATCCAGTAATTGTTCAAGCTATGTGGCTTGCTTGAGTTATGAAGTTCGGAGGAATTTCGTCATAAACTACAGCAATTGACAATCAAGTTTGACACTTATAAAAAGGTCTTAAATAACTCATGAAACAACATTTAAGGGACACGTCAAACATGATCACTAAGCTTAAATCTCCTATCACCAACTTCACTAATGAAACAAACAAGTTCAGTCGTTATCTCGATGTTTACCTACAAGTCGGGAGCACATGAAAGCCGACATGACTCATAATGAAAGTATTAAGACTTTTGCTGATAATGCTCGCCATTTAGAGCTTGAAGATGAGCGGCTTGAATCCGCTAAACCTAATGCTCAAGCATATATGGCTGGGCCTAGTACCTTCAAGGCTTCTAGATTTAAACGAAAGAAGAATGTTAGTAAATGGAAGACTAACAAAAAGGGAAAGGCTGGTAAAGGACCATGGAAAAGAAGAACCAAACAAACACCAAAGAGCAAGGGTGGAGCGAGGACAAGACAAACCGACATGTTACACCAGGGTAAGATGGGCCATTTTGGCCGTGATCGCACCGAGCCTAAAAGTACCGTCTAGTTTGTCTTCTTCATGCGCCATTTTATTAATGAAATTTATTTTTATTTCAAGTAATCAGACATTACCGAATTGCCTTATGTGGACCGTAGACTCGTGGAGCAACACCATGTAGCTCGAGATCGGACTGCATTCATTGATTTTCGTCGACTTTCAAGTGGTTCAAAATATATATATGTAGGTACAAATGATCGAGCTGAAGTAAAAGGAATTGGCACTTGCAAATTGGATTTGCAAGGTGGTCACGTTCTTTACCTACATGATGTTCTTTATGCTCCTGACATTCGACGAAATCTAGTCTCTGGTCTTGTTTAAACAGATATGAATAGATTTAATATAATCCATACAAGGATTGTCGATAAGACTACGCTTATGGTTATGGACATATTATGAATGGTTTTATGGTATTGGACACACAATGTAGTAATTATAATAATAATGTTTCTTTTTCTTATCTTACTGAATCTAGTAATAATAATTTTGATTCATGTTTATGGCATGCTAGATTAGGACATATAGGGCAAGATAGAATGAATAGACTAGCTCGTGATGGTCTTTTAGGATCAAATGCAAAGTTTGAATTGCCCACTTGTGAATATTGCTTACAAGGAAAGGCAACAAGGAAGCCTTTTGGTAAGGGCACACGAAATGACATCTCTTACAACTTATCCATTCGATATTTGTGAACCAATGAGTATAAAAGCAAGGCATGGTGCTTCATACTTATTACTTTATAGACATTACTCGTTATGGTCATGTCTATTTGATTTCTATAATATGAAGCATTGTATTGCTTTATTAAATATTTAAATGAAGTTGAGAATCAATTTGATAAGAAAGTTAAAGTTTTAAGAACTGATCGTGGCAGAGAGTATCTATCTGACCAATTTAAGAAATTGTGTGAAGAAAAAGGCATCATAAGGCAATTAACAATGCCTAGAACTCCGCAACAAAATGGTGTTGCTGAAAGAAGGAATAGAACCTCGTTTGAGATGGCTAGGTCCATGATGGCACAAGCTAATCTCCCCATCCAATTTTGGGGTGATGCTTTATTAACTACAACCTATATACTTAACCGTGTACCATCTAAATCAGTTTCCTCTACACCTTATGAGTTATGATCACAAAGGAAATCAAATTTGAATGAGTTACATCCTTGGGATGTGCCGATATGTTCATGACACTTCTCATCAATTTGCAAATTGACCTAGAGGTAAGAAATGTATCTTTATAAGATATTCTCACCAATTTCAAAGGTTTTGTTTTTTATTGGGTGAGGGTTTCATGGATCAACATCGAGATTGAGTCCCAGATGTCACTTTATTGAAGATTATTTTCCTAATAAAGTGTATTGTTGATAGAAGTTCTCATCTTCTTTAAATTAGGAAACTGATCAAGAGGTTAATCCAATCGAGCGGGAGCCTCATAGTAGGAGCAACCAAGAATTGCTCCTCATCTCACTCTGGAGGGGGAGAAATGGAGGGATCGTCAATGCACTCGATTGATGAAAGCAATACCAATGACAATGAAAGTTCTCAATCTAGGAAGAGGCAAGCGTCTAAAATCTTAAAAGACGTTTCGATTGAATCGAGGCTTTATTGTTGTCTAGTAAGACGAATAAGAACCTAAATAGCCTAAGCAAAGACTTGAATGTCCCGCTAAAGAAAATGGAAAGCCATTGAAGACTGTTTTGAATCTATGAGTGTTAATCAAGTTTGGAGCTTTGGTTGATATACCGTCAGTCAGAAGCAATTGGGAATAAATGGATTCTCAAAATAAAACGAAAGCGCGGACGGTTCATTGGATGGGATAAAGCTCTGCCTTGTGGCAAAAAAGGTTATACCTAACAAGAGGGTTTAGACTAGCGGAATAAAGTCCTTTTTTTTTTCACCAGTTGTTAAGTTTACCTCATTCGGCCTCTAATTCTAGCTATTGTAGCATATTTAGATTTAGAATTGCACCAAATGGATGTTAAGACAGCTTTTCTTAATGGAGAGCTAGAAGAGGAAATCTACATAGAACAACCTGTAGGTTTTATTGTTAAAGGTTAAGAGCAGAAAGTATGTAAGCTCCATAGATCAATTTATGGCCTTAAACAACTGCATAATGGTATCTTCGCTTTCATAAAGCCATTTTGACTTATGATTTTAAGATGATTGAAGAAGATCATCAGGTTTATGTTAAAGATCAAAATGATAAATTGGCAATTCTTCTCTTTATGTTGATGATATTCTAATAGCCGAAATGACAAGGTATTTGTATTTGCCATTAAGATGGTTATCTACAAATTTTGATATGAAAGACATGGGTGGAAGCGTATCACATTTTAGAGTTAAATTGAAAGAGATCGTTTCTAAGAAGCTTTTAACTTTATCTTGCTGAAATACTATATTAAAAGGCCCTCGAACGATTTCAGTTATGAGTAGTCGTAAGCCTGTGGATACTCCCCCGTGGTCTAAGAAATGAGGTGTTAAGTCAAAATATGTGCCCTAGAAATTTAGAAGAAGAAAAAGAAATGTCCAATGTACCATATACTAGTGCGGTTGGTAGTCTTATGTATGCAATGTCGTACTCGCCCGACATATTTGTTTCTCATTGGTCTAGTTAGCCTGGGTGATCAAATCAAATCCTGAAGAGAACACTCGGAAAGCTGTGAAAAGTTGATATTGAGATATCTAAAAGGACTATGGATTATCATTTGTGTTACCAAGGGATCAAGTTTGTGTCTAGTAGGATATTCCGACGCCGGACAGTGGGAGGAGACCTTGATCAACGTAGTCTACTGTGTTTTGTTTTCTTGCTTAACAAAGGGGCTATTTCATGTATGTAAAGAACAAACTTGCATAGCTCTTCGACTATGGAAGCTGAATCTTGTAGTACGTTCAGCAAATTGTGACAAGAAGTCGTTTGGTTAAGAAGATTTTATGAATTTAGGAATTCAAAGTAGTAATGCTCAGTTACTAAGCTTATTATGATAATCGTGTAGCTATTGCTTTCTACAAAGGATCCCAAATTCCATAGTGTAGAACCAAACATATTGATAATACCTACTAGATATAATTACATTAGAGATATCATAACTAAGCTGGAGATATCTGCAATATATTTCTACGCATCATAAGGGAAAATGATCCATCGACAAAGCCCATTCCGAGAGATAGTATTTCTCAAGTCATGTTATTGCTCTTGGATTGCGAGCATAAGTAATTTCTTAAGTAATAGCATTGTTGAACTTGTGTATTGCACACTCTATTTAATACAAGTATTTATTATTGATTTATTGTTTGATTTAAATTCATGTCACGTATAAATAAAATGTACATCATATATTCTTTATAAACTTAAAAGTTCAATAGGATGTCACATTGTGTTTTGAGATTGGGCCTCTCTCACATGAGCAATCGACTCTAATGTTATGATAACATGTACAGATGACAAAATGTTAGGAGTGTCGCCTCATAAAAAGATGAGATGAGGTTGTAAACAAGAAAGACAACCATTTTGGATTCCCCATCCAAATGACCTGTGATAATCAGATATGAGTTCTTAATGAATAGCCTGCTATATGAGTAAAGGATTTTGAGAACTCAGGTTAGTCTTAGATGATGACTGAACTAAAATCTGTACAGTATTTCACTAGACATCAGAAAATAAATACTGTAGCACATGATTCATACCATGTGTACTTATGTCGACCACTATGGTAGTGAGAGAATGAATCCCTGCTTCTCCACTATGTGAGACCATGAGGATAAGAATTTTCTCAATTGGATACCCTTATACTTTTATGTTATTATGATTTTCAGGTTCGTGGTTGCTAGCTATGTTGACCTATGGTCATGGATGATCTGATCTATGGGACATGTCTAGAAAAGCAACTTATATGAATTATAAATCTCAGTGAAAAAGGAAGATTTATTCTATAAGATTCATAGGCCGGCCGATTGTCGCTTTAAGAACTGGGGATCGATCATGGATACCAAATGAAGTTACAAAAGTGAAACATGTTCTGTTGAGGGATTAGAAATGTTAAAGTAACTCAAAAAATACAAATCTAGGGTATTGCGAATGTTTATCTCCTGAACAATTATTTTGTTTAAAGGTTGAGTAACTATGCTATTCCTACCGTATGCATAGTATAAGCCCCGGGCGTGTTTGCTCGCTAGGTCGCACTTGCACCCATTTACTAGTATGAAATTGTTGTTGTTTATTGTTATAGATATTCACAATGAGGGTCATACTGGCATGTGCGAGTGGAGATGTTGAAATTTAAGCTCTGCCGCCAAGACCGGTTTTGACCGAACCATTCAACATGCTATATATAATATAGCTGAATATATTATAGTTTGAATATAACATATAGTTTATTGATATATCTCTCTTTGTAGAGTTGTGTCTTTTGAAAAATAACTTTTAAATATGAAAATAAGTGGAAGTTATCAAAAAAGAGGAAGAAAAAAAGAGAACAAAAGAACAATATCTCTGGGCAAGATAACAAAAGAACAATTATCTCAATAAACAACAAGTATTGGAGTAACCAATGGAATTCAAGTGTATTTTCTTTGTAATTTACACTACATCTAGTGATTATGTGATCAAAGACCTAGACATGGCGTATTTAACCGCGGCTAAACACAAAATAGCATCATACCATCACAAGCTAGCAAACCTATATTAACGACGTGTGGAAACCCCGAATTGCAGCCTTGTGCCCAAAGGACCCGGGTCCCGAGAAGTTTCGAGAACACAAACAACTGGTCACCGGTTCCATGCCCAAACTAGGAGGGACCATATATTGTAACACGGGTCGGCGAATCCGAATTGTATGCATTAGATAAACTAGACGGGACACCTATACCTAGAATGTGGAATGTTATGCACCTCAAAACGTACTATCAATAAAGAATGATTCAATTTTTAACTGTGTTCTCGTCTCAGTTTTTTCATTACAAAGCCTGGGTAAGGTTGATGTCCTACTAGCCCAGTATGGTTGATGCCCAACTGTCTGGCCATAAAGCCCGTGGTTGATGTCTCTACGGCCAGTGAGATAGTTGATTCCCAACTAGTTCATTATAAATCTCGGGTAAGGTCGATGTCCTACAGGCCCAATATGATTGATGCCCAACTGGTTCATTACAAAGTCCAGGTAAGGTTAATGTCCTACTGGCCCAGTATGGTTGATGCCCAGCTGGTTCATTACAAAGACCGGGTAAGGTTGATGTCCTACCGGCCCAAAATGGTTGATGCCTAGCTGGTTCATTACAAAGTCCAGTAAGGTCAGATGTCCTGCACCGTCCCAAGATGGTCGATGCCCGCCTAGTTCATTATAAAGCCCTAAGGTTGATGTCCCACCGCCCAAAGATGGCTTGATGCCTAGTCGGTTCATTACAAAGTCCCGGGGCAGGTTGATGCTCCTACCACCAATATGGTTATCTAGTTTGGTGCCATCACGAAGCCCGGTGGTATGAGAAAGAGGGCAAATGAAACCTTTACGCATCGAGTGTTCATCCGAAACTGATCAATGTCCTACTCAAGGTACATCTTTTCTTGCCTGGCTAAATTAACTTAATTACGTGATTCGATAAAGATAAAGCAACAACATCATATTAGCAAACAACACATGCTTTATTATTGAGCTTGGTTTAAAAACAAAAAAAACCGGGGATACAGAACATAGGTGTAGGAACAAGGCTCAACGAGCAATGACAAAATGAAAACCCTAGTTCCAAACTGTGAGACATCGTGCTCAATTTCCCGGCGACACTTCTGAAGAATTCAACAGCTCATTACCCAAATTTCAACCTAGGTGCCGTGAAGATACTCGCCGCCTCACCTAATATCCGCCTAAGATCAAGTGGCAGCCAGGACCTCCCTCTCCCAAGACAATCATCGCTTCACCAGGGCAAACATCGATGGTCGCAACTTCGGTAGGGACAGCACCCGGGGGGCATCGAGGGTTGATAAAGAACTTTGGTGGTAATGACTTAGACGTGTCTAGCATCCCGTCTGGAACCACGAGTTGACTTTCGCAAATATTATGTGTGAAAGCACAATAGTCGTAGCCATAGTTGAAGATCACGTCAAAGCCCTCCTCATAAGCCTCCTCCAGGGCCTTTTTCTCTTTAAGGGCCTGTGCCTGGAGAGCGGACATTTCATCTTTGCTAGTCCAAAGTTCTAGAGGCAGAGAGACTCACTCAATGGCCAGACGGCTAGCCTCGTCTTCCGCCTTTCACCTAGCCTCCTCTACAACCGGTAGGGCATTTTTGACCCTAGCCAACTCGGACTCCACCTTCGCCTTGGCACTCCCCGCCGCATCGGCATCCATGCGGGCCATCAAGGCGTCGTGGCAAGCAGCATCTCTCTCGGCCTCAACTTGAGCCACCTTCTCAACGCTTTCTTTGGCCTCATTCTCCCAGCATCGGGAGCTCGACTCCACTTCGGCTAAGGAAGCACTCAAAGCCTTATGGTCATAAACAACCGATTGAGCATAGAGTCACAACCTCTCCGCATCCCTCAACCGAGATTGGAACTCTTGATGCTGGTAAGTCATGTTCCGGATAGCCGTAATAGCCTGCAAAAGAACACATTAGAATAAGGCAATAACTCGGAAGTGATGCTAGAACAGTGCATAGCCGTTATAAACATACCAGCTCCGTCGACTGGACAAAGTTGCGATTATGTATTAGCATGTCGTCTTCAACCACCTGCTTGAGTTCATCCTTACAAGCATAGGCAGGGACTGAGATGGCATATTCTTCGCCTTCCCCGCCCGCACGCCTACTGTAAAACATCCAAAGTAAATGACACAGCTGAGACAGGGCACCGGGATTCCCCCGGGCAGTCCGGGCTCAATTATCGATAATCTCCTCGGGCACCTTCTCTCGCCTAGAGTCGGCATCTGTTCATAAGGAGCTTGACCCCGTGAGGAATGTAAGAATTCAACAATCACAGCAACGCCTACTACGCCCAACCCGAGTAGATATAGCCTTGTCTGGTCGGCTAGCAATCCGCTCTGAAGGAATGTCCTCCTGGACCTCCGCATGAATTAGGGAAACCTCTCCTAGATCCGTCGAGAACGCAGTCTCCGAAGTCGACTGACCATGAAAGCCCATTTTAGGCGAGTCCGAAACGACTGTCGCCTGCGCATCTTAACCCTCACCGATTGGTTGTTGACTAGCCTCACCAACCACCTCAAGGGTATCATCAGTCGCCCACTTAAAGCTGGCACCTCATTTGTGCTTCCGTGCGCCGAAGTTATGAACAAGATCAGCCATCTCGTCCTCCTCTTCTTCCACCTCACTAGCAAGGGGGCGACTAGATATTGGGGAAACCCAAAGGACAAAATCTTCACCCCGCTCCAGCTCTTTTCGTTCCGGACCCTACCGCCCTTCTTAAATGTTGGGGGCTGTGGATCGAGAACCCTTTTCGCAATGTAGAAGGAGGCTCAAAATGGCTACCCCTATCGTCCTTCTTAGATGCTTGGGGAGCAAGACCGGAATCCTCCCTAGCCAAATAAGGTTGCTCGAGCCGGATACTGATCACTAGTTCCCGACCAATCGTCTCGGTCTCAGAAGTCTTGGCTGGAGAAGAGCTGCCCGAGGCTAAATTCAGGAGATCAGCAATAACGTAATGCTCTCCCTCTACTATTTCTGTGGGAAGAGGGCGTGGAATAACTGGAATAATGTATGGAGATGGACTGCGACTCAGCTCACGAAGATTCCTCTCGGTTAAGAGGATTTCAGATGTCGTTCTCACATAAACTTCTAGCAACTCGACCCTCTTAAAGATGGCTTCTCCACCCGCCTTACTACCGACCCCTCGCCCAAATTCGACTAGTAGGTCCTTCGACCTCTCGCTATATCAAGTGCTGCATAACAACAAAAGGAGAAGGGAAAGGGGAATCAATTCCATACCATGATACCAAACTGGTAAAAGGGCGAGAATGCACATGAACCTACCAGACTAGGAAACCCCACCCCCTCCTCCCCAAGTTCTAGCGTGTCCTGAAAACACCCTCCTACATTTATGTGGTCGAAAACATGCCGGCAACTGGAATCTAACGCACTGAAAAAACAAAGCTTTTAATTCGGAAGATAGGGAAAACAAATGCCCGAAAGACAATCCACAAAACACAACCCTACAAATATATCGCAAAGCCTTGAAATAAGGGAAACAAGAAAATATGATGTAAAACACGACGGGAGCATGAACCCAATTATGACTCCTTAAGTATATACGCCTAGCACCTACGGTATTAAATGCGCTGAACGACCATCGCTCCTCCAAACGATTTGAATCCGGTGACACTCAGCCTGACTAGGGCACAAGAAACGAGTATGGGCGAGCTCGAGCCCCGGCCAGAGCCCTTCCGCTCTCTCCCATGGACGGATCAAATAACAACCAAGCTAGGTCCAGTCAGGAATCATAAGGGCCAATCCATTCTAGAACTCATCAAACGCCATAACCTTTGTCCTAAGGGGTTAGTCCACGTTGATGACCGATTAGCCAAGCACAAGAAAATAAGGTGAGCAAAAACACAAAAGTTTCAAGAAACACAATTTCATTAATTACACCAAATGGCGTTCATAAATACATAGCAATGTGCCATGTTCAAGTGATCATATTTCAACACCATAACCCATCCTGCCAAAATTGAGCTCAAGAAAGATGAAAAACAAAGAAAAAAGAGGAAGGGAAGAAAAGCCTAAGAAAAAGGAAAAAAACTGAAGAAAAGGCTAAGAAAGAAGATATGAAAAAAGAAAATCCCTGGCCATGAATAGCCCTTTCTTTGGCAATATGATTACAACGTCTTTCAACATTACCAAAACAAAGAGGCATACAAAGGGGCTTATTGCTAAACATGGATATATAAAATTTCATTGATTTGGAGGGAGTGTTCTTAGCTGTAGAGGATTTCATCCGAGTTTTCAAACCGCCTAAGGGGACATACAAGGCTCGAAAATATCCCTCCAAAAGTAAATTAGCACGCTCCAACGCGTTCCTTGTATCCTCCGACCGACCCCTGTCAACATCACATTCAGTCTATGAGCAATCGGAAAAGCCTAGTACTGGCAACATCCACCACGTCCAGCCATACACATCCACCGAAAACTCAAAACCATCCAATAGCACAAAAGAATCCATTACCCTGCAGCCTTTTATAGGGGTTACAAACATGTGGGAAACTCCAAAAGTCGTACTAAATGCGTTACCAAAAATAGAAAACCCCCCCGGAAACGTGCACGTTGGAACACACAAGCATTAACTGTCACCCGTTCCCAAAGACAAGCAGGTTAAAAATACGGTATTTTTCCAACCGGGGAAGACTGATCTCCCCAGCCGGAAAAAGGAGGGCATTGTGGGTACCATGGCTTTGGCCCAAAGATCCCCTGTCAGAGGCCCGTGATGGGATCGTAAAAGCCCCACAGGAGGCCCAAGTATCCTCATATGAACATAGATCTGAACCACGGCCTGAAACCTAGCTCGTGGACTATCTGATCACAGCAAAGGCCTCTAGAATTTATTGCCCGGGCACATTCTCTTCTAGCCGGCTGCCGTCTCTAAGAAGATAGTCAATCAATAATTTCCTGGCTGATCTCTTGTAGCTCAAGAACGTATCCTCCCACGAACCACGACGGAATCGTTCTAGGATAATCAAACGATCCTTGAGGCGGAAGGTTCGGATGACTTGGTTATCCAAAAGGAAAAACGGTTGACGCGCAAATGAAACGCCCTCCTCCCTTCCATTTCGAAAACCAATCACCCACTTTCCATAAAAAGTGGTTCATTCTCCTCCTTCATAAATAGGGAAGGAATCGCAACATAAAGTTATGTGAAAATACTCTACTGAAAAACAGAAGACTTTTACGCTCTCTATCCTAACTTAATCATCGCAAAGTCGGTTGGCACACCACCGTTGGTGCCTTGTTTGTTTTGCATATCCTTGCTACCATGTTAATGCTCCGACGATCCGGAGACTCCGAGAATCCAGGAGACAACGGTAAGAACTGCTTTTCACAAAGCTCAAGCAGGTAAACCTCAATTACTTAATTTTGATCAAGACAAGACCCCATGCATGGGAATACTCTAGTTGCACAACACAGGTTTTTTTTTTTTTGGAGTCCCTTTTAGGAGTTTTGTCAATGTGATCTACATCTTCTGTCGTATTGTCTTCACAAAATCTCATTTCTAAAAAATGAAAGCTGATGAAGCACAAATAGAGACTTTTATGTTAAAAAATGACCTTCTGTATCATCCTAGAACTAGAGTCACAAGCTGCCTGAATTTAAACCCCATCTCATGCCTTCACTTTTCAAGAAATGCATGCACACAAGGTACAATCTTAAGTCCTCTCGTGCAATGGTACTAAAGCTGACAAGTTGCACATTCTACATAGAAGATGTAGATCATGGAGTGCAATAACAAATACATCAAAGTTCAGATTGAGGGGATCCACTGGAGAGAATGTGAAGCTGTGCATGAACATTCCTTAAAAGGATGAAAACAAATAAATAAATAAAATGCTGGCGCTAACAAAAGTCTTCTAACCATCTACAACCATTTCAACTCGAACTGGATTTGGGCTGACAGGCTCACATGGCAATCCCCCAACCAACTTTAACATCATCTTGCCTTTTCCTAAATCTACATTTTCCCTAAAAGTTGTGCTTGTGAAGTCAAATTTTCAATCTTGAGTGTCTACTGTTGTTGTGGAAAGGAAAGGAAAGAATACCATTAAGAGTAAAGCAATGAGTTGTAGAATGTGGCACAAGATTCACTTTTTTTTTTTTTTATATAGGTAATTTTTTTTTCTTTTTTTGCACACACAGACTTGAACCTGGAACCCCTGATAATCCCACACAAACTCTTTACCACATGAGCCAAGCCTCAAGGGCAGCACGAGATTCACTTTCTTTCAGATGTAGGAGGATCAGGAAGAATATTGTGAGGGTATTAGATATTTGAGCAAACTTGACAGTTTTCCATCACCAAATGACCTCAATCGTTCAGTTTTAAAATGTTTTCAGGTTGAAGTCGTCACCCTTCTGGATTGAGAGATGATAAGTTTAAAAGGTATCCTAAAAACAAAAACAATTGTTAAAGAAGACACCATAACTTTCAACAATGATTATTAATCTATTCAAAGGAATACAACTTTAGACCAATCAGCAATTTATTTTTTTTATAGGTGTTATACGATCAACTCTCCTAAAAACTCAGGCTTGTAGAATTTGGGTTTAATATTAATATCATGCCTTTAACAACCTCCCTCACATGCAACCCCATAGCCATACGTGGAGAGTCAAACAAACCAAATAGAGTCTTTCATGAACTTTCAAATCAACAAATGGGGAATAAATTACAAAGAGGTGGCTCGAACCCTGACCTCTTGCCAAACCAGACTTTGATACCATATTATACGACCAACTCTCCTAAAAGCTCAAGTTTGTAAGATTTGGGTTTAATATGAATATCATGTCTTTAACAATAGGTAAAGCAAAAAGAATTTATTGACCACCAAAAAGAGTACAAGAGAAAACTGCCAACCAGTATACTGAGAGTATGCATAAACAGTGGCAGAACAAAAAACAAGCAAGAGAAAGAGAAACCCACCAACCCCCAAAACACCCTCATCTACAACCCAAGACCAATCAGCAATTAAAATACAGTCATAGTCAATTCAGCATGCATGAAAATACAGCAGCTGATAAGAAAACTTGCATTAGAGGTTTCTTTAACAATCATCACAATTGGTTTACTCAAATATCCCTAATTTCAACCACTACTAAATAGTGGAGAATGTAGATCTGCATTAAACATACAGGCTATGCATGCATTGACTACATTTTGATATCAGATTCATATTTTGGCTGATAGCATTTCAAAGGAAGCCTACAACAAAGATGAGAAATTATGAATTATTGGAAGTAAAGACAGAGTTAGCTTTTGGATACCATTGAAAAGCAATACAAAGTAGCTGCTCCTATTTTTAACAATCTTATAGTAACTACTCAATAAGAGCAATTATGAGTCAACCTTACAATGATCCTGACTCCTACATACAAACATAGAACACTTATGCCACTGGCTATCAAAAAATTTATAGAAAACTTATGCCATATTAGCAATTAGCAAATCATTTTTAATCTTCTGTCAAATGGCAGAAGTAGATTACAACCTCTTTGATTCAAGATTATTGAATAGAGAGTGGACTTCTTAGCCATACAGAAAAAGATAATTGCAAAAAAAATATCCTCAGAACAGAGATGGCATCTTCTGCTTTAAGCTATTTCTGCAGATAGCAATATTCTTGATCAACAAGCACAAAGAAATCCTAAACATTCATGAGAAATGATACCAATTCTAGTAAAAGTGCCCATTGAGTACTTTCCAACCACGCCCATGGAAACTTTTGAACACTGAAAATACACTTATTCTTACAATATTGTACATGAAATGATGGAAAATAGCTTAAGAATAAAATGCAAGTATGGATATGGGATGATAATAACACAGAGAAATAGAGTGACATTAAATAAAATAAGAGAGCAGTAACATCATATGTTGCATCAATTGGTCAGCTTACCTTGTTCAGAGGTCATATATTTGGAAATTTTATTTATACCCCAGAAAATGAATCTGAAATGAAGTTAATGAAGAACTAAAAAAGCTAAGTAGTTAGAAAAAATCAAATAACAGATATAAAATTGACAAGATTTAGGAAGAAAAGTTCCTTTATCGTTTTATAATATCAAAACTGATTACAGACTACCTCTTTATATAGGGTTTTTCCCTTTGATAGACAGCTGACACAAAATTGTCTAAATAAGGAAGAGAAGATAAGAAAGTAAAACTTGCAGCCTGTACAAACTAAGAAAGGAAGGACAATCTGTACAATCTAAAAATGGAAGAAATGTGTCTAACAATGCCAGCTTGAAAATAATTCAGTAAAATGTAGAATCTCAACACTCCCCTCAAGCTGGCTCAAAGATGTTCTTGATAATATCTTCAAAAAATGTTGAACAGCCAGCCCTTTAGTAAACACATCAGCAATCTGTCCATCTGACGGAACATAAGGAATACAAATAATACCACTTTCCAGCTTCTCCTTTATGAAGTGTTTATCAATTTCAACATTTTTAATTCTGTCATGTTGAACAAGGTTGTGTGCCATACTAATAGCAGCCTTCTTGTCACAATAAATTTCATGGGTTTTGAAATTCCAATCTTCAAGTCTTCCAATATGGATTTGATCCACATTCCTTCACATATGCCCAAGGCCATAGCTCTAAACTCAGCTTCAGCACTTGATCTAACCACAACTGATTGCTTTTGCCTCAAGTTGCAAATTTCCTCCCAAGAATGAACAATAACCAGAAATGGATCTTCTATCTAGAGAAGAACTTGCCCAGTCTGCATCAGTATAAATTTCTACCTCCATTGTCTCAGCTTTAGTAAACAACAAACCCATTTCAGGTGAATTCTTCAAATATTTCACAATGCTTAGGGCAACTTTTAGATGCTCTTCATTTGGATTGTGCATAAACTGACCAACAATCACAACAGCATAAGAAATATCAGGGCGTGTGTGGGATAAGTAAATGAGTTTTCCAACCAACCTTTGATAGCTCTCCCAATTCACAGCTTCTCTCATAATTGTCTCCACCTAGTGATTGACCTCTATAGGAGTTTCAACAGCTTTACACCCAAACATACCAATCTCTTTCAAAAGGTCCAAAATATATTTCCTTTGAGATATAAATATGCCTTTTCTTGATCTGGCTACCTCAATTCCCAAGAAATACCTCAAATTTCCCAAATCCTTGATCTCGAATTCTTTATTCAGCTCTTCCTTCAACCTTCTTGCTTCATTCTCATCATTCCCCATGAGTATAATGTCATCAACATAGACAACTAAGGCCAAAATCTTCCCATTATCTCCATGTTTGAAAAATAATGTGTGATCCCCTTGACTTTGATGGAAGCCTTTACTGCAAACAGATCTTGTGAACTTCTCAAACCAAGCTCTTGGCGATTGCTTGAGTCCATACAAAGATTTTTTAAGCTTGCAAACTTTACCAGCTCCTATTGTATTCTCAAAACTAGGTGGAGCATCCATAAAAACTTCTTCTTCTAGGTTGCCATGAAGGAAGGCATTTTTCACATCAAGTTGGTTTAAAAACCAATTATATTGGGCTGCCAAAGATAAAAGAATCCTTACTATGTTCATTTTTGCAACTGATGCAAAAGTTTCCTGATAATCCAGCCCATAGGATTTAGTGTATCCTTTTGCAACTAACCTCGCCTTATACCTTTCAATCTTAACATCAACTTTAAATTTGATGGTAAAAACTCACTTACAACATACTGTTTTATTCCCTGCAGGCAAATTAAAAAGAACCCATGTATCATTCTTCTTAAGAGCCTTCATCTCCTCATAAACAGCTTCTCTCCATTTAGGATCACCCATAGCTTCCCGAATATTCTAGGCATTGCTAGGCTAGAGACGTGAGATAAAGCATTGTATTGAGGATTTAATTTTTCATATTATACAACCTTTGAAATGGGATGCTGTGTGCAAGACCTTATACCTTTCCTAAGAGCAATAGGAATGTCAAGATCACCTTGAGAAGAGTAAAAAAACTTACTGTCACTTTCAGGAATGATCACTTCTGGTTCGAGGATTGGCTGTGTTGAGGATGACTAAGTTGAGGGGGATGGATGGTCTCTATCTTACGCCTGGAATATACCTTTAGTGGAGCACAATCCTGCCTTTGAGTAGCTTCTGGATTATTCTTAACACAATGTTCCTGCTGAGATATTTCTTGTACAGCTGGTTCTACACCTAGCTCCCACTGGCTTCTAGCATCTTCTAGCTCCCTTTGATCACCATTTTCTCTTACAGGTGACTCCCCCTTATAACTAGCTTCCCAACCATTCTGAGAAGAACCACCCTGAAGAGTAGTTAGAGGTAAAGTACCCAAGATTTCTTGCCAACCCATGGAACCACCATCAGCATATACTTCATCATCCAAATTCTCCCCCTGGACAGTATGCTGATAATAAGGTTGATTTTCAGCAAAGGTAACATCAAGAGACAAGGTATTTCTTTGAAGGGGGGTGATAACACTTATAACCTTTCTTAGAGGGAGAATAGCCTAAGAAGACACATTTCAAGGCACGGGGATCTAGCTTAGATTTTGTGGAGTTGTGATCATGGACATATGACATGCCCAAAGATACAAGGCTGTAGAGAAGAGAATAGATGCTTGGAAGTAGGGAAGGTTTTCTCTAGAATTTTGAAAGGAGTATCATACTTTAAGACTCTTGTTGGCATCCTATTGATAAAATAACATGCAGTGAGAATGGCATCACCCCAAAAAAATTTTGGAACTCTCATCTGAAATAGTAATGCTCTGTAGCCTCAACAAATGCCTATTCTTCCATTCTGCTATCCCATTTTGTTGTGGCTTTCCGGCACATGATGATTGATGTGGGATGCCCTGTTTTTTAAACAAACTCCCCAAAACTTCATTGTAATACTCTGTCCCACTGTCTGATCTTAAGACTTTAATTTTTTGTTGGAATTGATTTTCAATCATGTTTTTAAATACTTTAAAAACAAGAGCAACTTTAGCTTTCTTCTTAACCAGATAGATCCAACTCATATGGGTGTGATCATCTATAAATGTCACAAACCACCTAGCACCGGAAACTGTTTGAATCCTGGATGGCCCCCAAACGTCACTGTGTATCAAAGTGAAAGGACTTGTTGGAGTGTAATCTTTAAGTGGATATGAGACTCGATGATGTTTAGCAAACTCACACACTTCACAATGAAAATCAGACATTCTTTTATTTTCAAATAGTGAAGGAAACAATAATTTCAAATACTTGAAGTTGGGATGTCCTAATCTACAATGTCATCTCATTATGTCATCCTTATTCCCTGAACTTTTCTTAGCTAGCAGTGCTTGGGTTATCTTCTCCTCCTCAAGGATAAATAGACCATCCACTTCCTTACCATTGCCAATCCTCTTCCCCAAAAGCATATCCTGAAAAATACAACCATTTGGAAAGAAATTAACCACACACTTCAGGTCCTAAGTCAACTTTCCAACAGAAATCAAATTACAAGAGAGATTAGGGAGGTGGAGGACAGATTCAAGGATTAAGTCCTTTGTCACAACAATGGAACTTTTACCAGCAACAATAGAGAATGAACCATCAGCTATTTTAACCCTATGCTGACCAGAACAGGGGTTATAAGGAGAAAATAAGTTTGATGAACTGTCATGTGGTCTGTGGCTCCAGAATCCACAATCAACATATTTGCTCCTGTTTTAGCTGAAAGGGACCTATGAGAAGTATTGATTGTGAGATGGAATTGTTGAACATTTTCTGTAACAACTCCATTTGAGACTTGCTAGAAAACTTTATCTTCAGTCCAATTTTCTGCTGCTGATCAATGAAAATCTAAAATGCTTTCCAGAATTTGATCCTTTACTGAAATTTGCTGGCTTCCCATGCAATTTCCAGCATTTATCTCGGATATGGACTGATTTCTTGCAAAAGTCACACCACCTTTTCTCCTTTTCTTCTGATTTCTTCAGAGTCCCTCTTTGCACGCTCAGTTCTGCTCATTTTTCCTTGGCAAATGCAGAACTTTCAGCCATAGCAGGAGTCTCCTTCTTCATCATTACAGCAAGTCTACTTTCCCCTCTTTTAATTTCTGCGTAAGTCTCAGTAACAGAAGGAATAGATCTCATTCCCAGAATTCTCCCACGAACAAGATCAAATTCTGGATTAAGACCACCAAGGAAGTCAAACACCCTTTCTTTCTGAACTATTTTCTTATGTTGAAAGAAATCCTCTTCAATCTTCCATTCAAAGTCCAGGTATAATCCAGCACCATCCAACACTGATTCAAGATGTTAAAATAGGTTAGCTGAGAGACTTCCTGTTTGATCTCATGGTGCTCTTCTAAGATCATAGAGTTGGGAATCATTATTTAAATTTGAATACATCAAATTTACAGTAGCCCATAATTGCTTTGTAGTGTCGAAAAGGATAAAATTCTTACTCACCTCCACTTCCATTGAATTAATCAGCCAAACAAGCACCATAGAATTATCAGCTTGCCAAGTCTCATAACCCAGATCTCCAGCAGCAAACACCTTCTTTGAACCATCCAGCCAGCCTAGCTTCCCCTGTCCTCTGATAAAAAACTTGACAGACTCAGCCCATCGAAGAAACCCATTTAATTTGTGAGTCGTAATATGAATCGAGGAGCCTCCTTCCTCGATCCAGGGTTAGAAACTGGATCAGAAGTCTCAAGAGGTTTTGACATAACTTCTGACATTTTCCAGAATAAAAAGAGGAATCACAATGGAAAGAAAGGCTCAAATTTCTCAATGAAACTTGGGAAATAAGTGAAAGCAAAACTTGACACAGAGAGTACAGCAATGAAGGTTGCACAAAAGGTTCACAGAAATGAGGGCTGCACAGCAATGAAGGCTGCACAGAAAAAAACTCCCAGAAAAAAAACCCTAGAGCTCTGATGCCATGACAACATTTAGGAAGAAAAGTTCCTTTATCGTTTTATTATATCAAAACTGATTACATACTACCTCTTTATAGGGTTTTTCCCTTTCATATACATCTGATACAGAATTGTCTAAATAAGGAATAAAAGATAAGAAAGTAAAACTTACAGCCTGTACAAACTAAGAAAGGAAGGACAATCTGTACAATCTAAAAAAGGAAGAAATGTCTAACAATGCCAGCTTGAAAATAATTCAGTAAAACAGAATCTCAACAAAAATCAATATAAAAACTCTATAACAGCTCTTATAAAAAGCCGGATAAAGTTCAAAAATCCTAACAGACTCCTCATCTTCAAAGAGTCAAAACAACCTGTCAAAAAGATTTATCAGTCACAGAAATATAAATTGAATATTGCATGTATAAATTGAATATTGCATGCATTTCTTCAACCAAAGACAAACAAGTTCCCTTTATTAATTTAAAAAATAATGAGAATATTCCACTAGATGCTGTCATAACAATTCTTTTAGTAATTCTCATTTTCTTCAACAATATTGACCTTTATCTGGCCATGGTAAACCTGGACATTAGATGTTAGATTATATCTCACTTGGCCTAGAAATCCATCTACGCTAAAGCCCCTGAAACATCTGTAATCCAAGCAGTGGACGAACATTATCATTTTGTAGCGTGATTTAGCATCAAGCAGCGTGAAATGGTTTATAAAGTTGTGGTATCTTTGCATGAAGTAGAATCTTCTGTCACAGTTACAACTGTCCAAGTGAGACCGATCAAGTCCATGTGCAAACAATTCCACTCTTGTCAGAGGAGGCTAGAGGTTTTCCAAGTCCACTCCATGAACAACTTACAACTGGAGCAGTGTGTTCCTTTAGAGTACTCACTATTTCTGCTTTTAGTATCGACCAAATATGCACAGATCCATCAACAGATCCAGCAGCAACATAGTTGTCGTCTGCACTGATACAGGATCGGCTCCAATTAGATGCCACTCTGTTTCCATTCGCTCTTAATGTGCCACAGACTTCCAGAGACTGCATATCAAATAAATTATGCATGTTGTCTCTCCCACTTGTTAACACTATACTCCCATTTTGAGACAGAGAAATAGATGTAATAGCAAGTGAATGAGCAGCAACTTCACTAAGTAGTTTTCCAGTCTGTATATCCCACAATCGAAGATTTCCATCAACGTGACCTGAACAAATGGTTTGTCCATCTGTGCTGAAGCAAAGTGCATTGCAGTTGCTGTGGAAAATGATTGTGTTGATACAATAACCTTTTTGCAAATCCCAAACTTTAATAGTACGATCATAAGCTGCACTTGCAACATGACGACCTGAAATTTTGCTTACATCTACTGCACAAACCTTATCCAAGTGGCCTGTAAGAGTATGACGGATCTGACCTGAGTTCACATCCCATACACACAAGTTATTTGAGCTGCTTGCTGCAATTACATACCTGTTATCTTGGGTAATAGTAAGATCAAGAACAGAGCCTACACAACCATGAAGGGTGTGAATTAATGATACAGTGTTTGTATCCCACATTTTCACTGTCCGGTCATGTCCCCCACTAATCAAATTGCCAGAGTTGTATTCAAACAATGGCTGCTACAACCACCCTCATAGGCACGGATCTTGTGCACATGTAGGTAGAACAGTTGATTCCCATAGTACTGGGCACCTTCTTCACTTTGGCGTACCACACCATCCACTTGCTGTTGAGCAAGTTGTGCTATACCATTGGCCTTGAGCTGATCTCTAATATCTTGATAAAATGCATTAGCCTAACATAATTAAAATATAGTTAGACAATTTAAGAGATGGAAAGAGACAAAAAATATATCAACATTCTTGCAAAAGCAAGTGAACTTAATTTACTGACAGGAGCCCTGCAGGAGTGAGGGCATCAAAATCCAGAAATTCCTGAAGCTTTGAAGATTAAACACTCAAATTCCCTCCCTACACCAAAATGTATAAGAACATTTTCTGGAGTATTTCTTCTTTCTTTGTCTGTGCTTTTCTTTTCTTTTCTTTTCCCGTGTTTTCCTTACTCTTTACAAAAAAATATATTGTATCTCCAACAATGTTTTATACAGCCAATGTAATTGTTAGATAGTTGAACTAAAATGTTTTAGTACAACTATGAAGCAGTTTCATCCAGAAAGTGTTTCCCGAAAAAAGCCACATCAAACCAAGCCTAAATCATATACACCATGTAACAAGATATCCCATCAGTCGTTAAATAGTTGGATTAAAATGTTATGCTATTTCTATGAAGCAGCTTTATCAAGCAATTGCTTCCAGAAAAGAGCTGCATCAAACCATGTCTATATCATCTGAACCACATGAATTGACATCCTGTGAGTTGGAAAATGAAAAATTGATGAGAGAACTTTTGTGTTCAATTTTCAGATAAAAAATTCAGTCCAAAAGTTAGAAGGTAAGGAGAGGATGTTTTTCTCTTTCAGATGATTAAAAGGTGAAAAAATTAAAAAGGATATCATCCTATCGATATTAATCTGAAAGCAGAGTAACAGTCCTCATTGAAAATGCATCTAATGACAATGAATGTATTGCCAAAATTTATAATAATAAACCAATCATCAGTCACATCAAGCACAGCATGGTAAAAATGAGGTCACTTCTTATAATAGTGTTGTTGAGAATCAGAGGATATTCTTAGGATATTCTCTAGTTTATTCCCTTCATTTCTTGTACAATATTTTTCTTCCTTTTTGTACTTTATTTATTTCCTTTTTATGTGTCCCTGATGTATATAAGTAGGTAGAACCTGTACTGTTCTTTTTATCATTTCAATAAAGAAAAGCACTCTTTTCTTCTCTTATTTCACATGGTATCAGAGCCATGGGAGGTTCGAGTTAGGGGTTTGTCGTGTCTTCAGTGCAATGACCCATCTAATAATTGGATCTCTTTCCAGCCTTTCTACCTTCATCGCATAAAGTATCAAGATTCTTCGTCGCTGTCAAACCTCATCACCGTCGACGTACTTTTTCGGCAACTTCTCCGATGACAACCCTTACCGGCGAGATATCACCACCATTCGACTCTTTGGCGGTAATCACTTACCGGGCGAGAACTCGGAGCAAGCGAGCTCACATGCGCCGTCACATGCGCCGTCACATGCGTGTCTTCCTCTAGCAATTGTCCCTCACGCGCCTGCGCATGGGTGGCACATGAGGGCGGGTGGCTGACCCTCTGGCCACTAGACTATGCCCTAGCTCGTCTCTCACGCTTGTGAGGGCTTTGTGGCTCCTGGATCTTCCATCCGAAGCCTCCAACTTCGTGTTTTTCCTAGTTCTCTCTCTAGCACTTCTTTTCTTTAGGCTAATTCGGTTGTCTCGGCTCTTTAGACGATGACACCCTCTACGAGACCTTCTCTCACGCCAGTGATGTGTTTAGTCCTGATAGTCTTGTTTTCTTGTTGATTCAATTGATTGTGTTGGTTTTACACTTCTATGGTTGTCAAAGGGAGCTCATCCACACCTCCGGGAGTTATTCTTACCTTGCAGCAGTATAAGTACATTCCTCCACTTTCGAACAACCAAATCTGCATCCATTTCGTCCGTTGCCTAGACCGGTAATGTCTCTTCTTGCCTTTCATATTCATAAGGTCCATGGATTCTCGATTCTGGAGCCTCTTATCACCTTTCTTGTAATAAGGGTCTTTTTTCTTCCCTCACTATTACATTACCTTTACCCATGATTACTTAGGCTAATGGATCTCAAACCATGGCTAAAGGAATCGGTTCAGCATGTTCTCTTCCTTCCGTACTTCTTACTTATGCCCTTTATGTTCCTGATTGTACTTTTAATCTACTTTCTATCAATAAGTTGACTCGTGACCTTAATTGTAGTGCAGCACCGATGGTCATTCTATCACATTGCGGGAGGCCGGGGAGTATGGGAGGGCGTTTAGCATGGGAGCGTGAGTTTAGGGCCTCTTTCATCTTAGCTCCCCTTCATCTTCCACTGTTTGTACTTCCATGGATATTCCTCTCCTTATTCATAGTCGCCTTGGTCATCCAAATATTTCCAAGTTTCAGATAATGGTTCCTCCTTTTTCTAGTTTGTCGTCAATTAAGTGTGAGTCATGTCAGCTTGGGAAACATGCACATTGCCCCATTCCCAAGCACACAGATCATGAGACAAAATCTCCTTCAGGCTTGTTCATACGTGTTTAGGGTCTTTCGTTGAGTCTATCTTGAGGTTCCGGCACTTTGTCGGTTTTATAGATGATTACTCTTGTTGTACTTGGCTATTTTTAATGAAAAATCGAGTGGAGTTATTCTCTATTTTCCAGAAGTTCCATGCTGAAGTTTGAACTCAATTTAATGTTTTAATTCATATCCTACGAAGTGATAATGCCAAGGAATATCTTTTTGGACCATTCTCCTCTTTTATGTCCTCACATGGGATTCTTCATCAGTTCTCTTGTGCTTACACTCCTCAACAGAATGAAGTGGTTGAGCGCCAGAACCGTCATTTAGTTGAAACCACTTACACTCTTCTACTCCATCATAAGGTTCCTCGACGTTTTTGGGAGGATGCTATCATAGCCACTTGTTATTTGATTAATTGTATGCCACCATCCATCTTACCTTGATAAAATCCACTCATTCCATTCTTTTCCAAACCAACCTCTCTTACTGCCTTCCCCTCGGAGTCTTTGGTTGTATTGTTGTTTTGTCATGTTCTTACTCTTGGGCCAGGCGAGCTTTATTGAAAGCCGAGCGTGTCTTCCTCGATTATTCACAGCTTGATGAGGTTATACGTTTGCTACTCTCGATACACATCGATAATTTGTCTACTGCAGTATCGACTTTTTTGAGAACTCTTACATATTACCACCACCCACCTCCCGGTCGATGTCATATCTCTATCCTTCTTTATTAGTCACGGATACCTCAATTTGTATCAATTGGATTGAATGCCTCTCATTGTGAGAGTTCCTCTCATTATATAGAAGGTGATGAGTATATACAACAATTAAGTCTAGCTAAATAAGGAAAGCTATAGCACATATGATATGTCTGACTACTCTGGCTAAATAAGGAAGCTATAATACGAGTCTTCAACATATTTGTACTATTAATTACAATATATATGGCTAGAATACAAGAATCATGCACAAATTTCTGGCTTGATATATATGGCAACACATATCTAACTGACATCCCCCTCAAATTGATGCTGGTCGATCAAGAAGCATCAATTTGCCTACAAGGAATTGATGATGTTATCGTGTCATGCCTTTTGTAAACACATCAGCTATCTGGAGGGTAATAGAAATATAGGGAAGAGAAATAATATGAGAGTCCAAGGCTTTCCTAATAGAATGACAGTCCACCTTAATATGCTTTGTGCACTCATGATCGCGAGTTAAGGCGTGTCCCGAGATAGCACTAGTGTTGTCAGCATAGAGAGGAGTAGGATCAGGCTAAGAAAAACCAAGCTCAGATAGAATTCCACGAAGCCAGACAATCTCAGAACATGCAGCAGACATTGCATGGTATTTGAATTTCGTAGAAGATTTAGAAACTCGAGCCTGCTTCTTACTTTTCCATGAAATCAAAGAATCACCAAGAAACATGCTCTAACCTGAGACAAACCGTCGAGTATCAGGACATTCAGCCCAATCAGCATCACTGTAAGCGACAAGACGAAGAGGATAACCAGTTGGGAAGAATAATCCACGGCTAGGTGTCCCACAAAGATACTTAATATTTGAACATCGTTGAGAGTGAAGATGGCCCAGTGTATAAATTGACGCTAAGCTCTTGTTTGCAAAGAGGAAATATCGGGCGAGTAATAGTCAAATAGTTCGAAGCTGCCCTTGGTGTCGAAGACGATAGGATCGAAGCGAATCACCCTCCTCATGATATTTCGTGTTTACTTCGATGATATCAGAAAGTATCTTGAAGGCCGGCCAAAATAATCAAATCATGTGTGTACTTGTGTTGATTTAAAAAATGTAAATTAGTATGAACTTCAACCACAAGAAATAAGTAAGATGACGAGATCCTTCATGAAAGGAAACTGAAGATGTTAACATGACGAATGTCGATGTAGAATCTGTCCCAGTAATGACAATATCATCAACATAAACTAGGAGAATAACAATACCAGTAGCTGTTTTGCAGAGAAATAAATATGAGTCATATTGGCTCTGCTTAAAAGAAAAGCAAAGCAGGGTTGATCGGAATTTATCAAACCATGCCCGGGGAGCTTGTTTCAACCCATATAGAGATCGTTTCAGCTTACATACATCCGAAGAGGAGGTGTATGACAAGCCAGGTGGGAGAACCATGTAAATATCTAAATATCTTCTTTGAGATCACCATGAAGAAATGCATTTTTGACATCCATTTGATGAAGGGCTAGCCCTGTGAAGCAGAAATAAAAATAACCATTCGCAATGTAGTCATTTTGGCGACCAGAGCAAAAGTCTCCTCATAGTCGACCCCCTACTCTTGTTTGTTACCAAGGACAACCAACCGTGCCTTATAGCAATCGAGAGTACCATCAAAACGAAGCTTAATCGAATAAATCCATTTACAACTGATGGCTTTAACATTAGGAGGGCATTGAACAACATCCCATGTATGATTATCCCCAAGAGCCTGAAGTTCTTCTCCCATTTCCGCACGCTAACAACCATGTTTAATAGCCTCTGAATAACATTTAGGTATGGGAATAGAGGTCAAAGTAGTATGAAGAGATGTATGTGAAAACCATGCGATCAGAGGATGACGAACTACGGAAGCGTTGAAGAATGGTGTTGGAAGTCAAATTGATCGTGGAATGATCAGGTGGAGCAGGCTCGGATGGCGGGTCTTGCTTTCGAGAAGCGGCCAAATTGGACGTCGTCGTTCATACACAATCCCTAGTTTAAATCTTTCAGGAGTAGAATTTAACTCATCAAAATTAGGAAGAACGTGTATCTTTGGCAAAGAAACAACATGAGTAGAGAAGAATAATTGATTTTAAAAAAAACAACATGACGAAAAATACGAAATTTGTTAGAGCATGGATCGTAACAAACATAACCTTTTTGCGAAATTCTATATCCCATAAATGCACATTTAACAAATTGGCTTGAAAGTTTAAGATGTTCATGGGATGCGAATGGGCCAAACAAACACAACAGTATGCATGTCAATTTGTTGGGATGATGATGATAAAGACGATAATAAGGAGATGCAAAGTCTAAGACACGGGAAGGCAATCAATTAATTAAATAGACCTTTATCGTACTTAGGCTTCAGCAGAAATGAAGATGGAGCAAAAAGATTGCTTGATAAAGTTACAACAACATCTAACAAGTGGCAATTCTTACGTTCAGCAACACCATTTTGTCGAGGAGTATAAGGACAAGAGCATTGAGAAACAATTCCCTTGTTTTGAAGAAAATCATGAAATTCGTGAGACATATATTCGCCACCCGAATCAGATCTTAGCACTTTGATTCTTGAAGAAAATTGAGTCTCAACATAGGCGACAAATTTTTGAAAGACAGAAAATACCTCAGATTTAGAACGAAGAAAATAAATCAAGGTATATTTGCTGTAATCATCAATGAATGTCACAAAGTATTTATGTTTGGCATGAGATATAACAGGAGTAATGCCCCACACATCACTATGGATCAAATCGAAACCTTTTGTACGACTACATTGAAGGAAAAGAGACTTACTCTTACCTAGTTTGCATGTTGAACAATCAATAAAAAGATGAGAGGAAAATTGATCTTTATTACCCAAGAAACAAGAGTTAACTAAATGTGATAAAACAACTGAGTTAGGATGACCTAAATGTTTGTGCCATACTTGCTCTGTTTGTTACAATAATCTGAAATAAAAGCGACAAAATTAAAAATGGAAAAGTCTTGAAGGAAACAATGCGTCCCGACTTTGGGGCCCCTTGGTATTTTCCCCTATTTGATCCTACACAATACAACCATCACGAGAAAATCGAACATCATAGTTATTATCAACCAATTGCCCTACTGAAATGAAACTATTAGCTTCGGGAGATCTGAAGACATTTTAACGGAAAATTGATGTCCCTGATAGCATGAATAGGTAACTAGGTACCATTAGCAATCTGAATATATTGGATTGCGCCATGATATGTCACGAACATTACTAAAATTATCGGGAGGAGCTAGTCATATGATTAGATGCACCAGAATGTAATGACCAAAATGAAGATGTTAAATCATATACCTTAGTACAAGAAATTTGAAATAATCATCTGTTGAACCATTTCCAAAGTAAGTGTTGATTTGTCAACAACTATAAGACCAACAAAAGCCTGATTACCAACAACAGCTTGGTTAACAATATCTTGGCGATTCTAAGGACAAGTAGGGCAGTCTTTGATAATGTACTGACTTCTTGCAATAGTTGCAAGATTTCTTTACCTGATTGCAGCAATATGTCAGTAATTCACCCGAAACACACATCAAAGAAGGAAAGAAGACACGATTCATCATATTTGGAATTGCCTCAAATTCCGGACATAGTTTCATCAAAAATTGATCTCTCTTGCTTGGTTCATGAACCTCTTAAACAACAGAAAGAAATTCAGCTAGTACCTTTGCATAAATTATGTCAACGAATTCAGCCCATAAGCTCTGAAATCCAGAGAAATAATCTTGAATGGAGAGATTGCCCTGAGAGTAATTAGCGATATCATACTCTGGTGAAAGCGTGCATTTGTGTGAGTCTTGATTATGAAGCGCTTAACAAATCTTTCCGCGTATCTTTAGCTGTCTTATCACGACCTTAGATTGAAAACAATCAGGCGATCAACCGGATGCTAAAATACATGTCGCTGACTCTAGCATCTTTGACTTGCCATTGAGCGATTTAGTAGGCTCGATGGGGGCTTGAACGCTACCATCGATGTGGCCACAGTGGTTCTTTTACCATGAAAAAATGCGAAATTGAAATTCCCAGTGGAATAGTTTTCTGTAAACGCACACCAAAAACATCAACGTTGCTAGTTGACATAATGCCTATAATGACCAAAAAACCATAAATATAACCCCACCAAATGCAACCACAAAAAAACAATAACCCCAAGAGTTCCAAAAGAACTGAAATAAAGAAGATTTCAGCCCAGAAATATAACCAGCAGTAGACTAGATGACCAAAACTCAACAGCAGCAGCAGCAGTAAACCCAGAGGCAGCAGCAGTATACCCAGCAACTGCAGAAAAATAACCAAAACTCAAAAAAACACTATAGAATTCTGAAATGGTTTTGATACCATGTCAATTGGATTGAATACCTCTCATTGTGAGAGTTCCTCTCATTATATAGAAGGTGATAGAGTATAACAAGGCTGAATTCCAGCAACAATTAAGTCTAGCTAAATAAGGAAGCTATAATATAGCTGCTACAACAGAGTTGTACTATTAATTACAATATATATATAGCTAGAATACAAGAATCATGCGCCAATTTCTGGCTTGATATATATGGCAACACATATCTAACTGACAATTTGTACCTCCGGCTACTCCACCTAGACCATTGCAAGTTTATACTCGTCGCCCGCATAATGACACCGGGCCTCCGGTTGACTCATCTCCTATGGCGTCCTCTTCCACAACGCCGGTCTTGCCGTCTCTCGCTGATCTTCCCATTGCCATTCGGAAAGATACTCGTTCCTCTCGTAACCCCCATCCTATTGATAATTTCCTGACTTATCACTGCTTATCTTCACCATATTTTGCTTTTATTTCCACCTTGTCTTATGTTTCTCTTCCTAAAACTGTGCATGAGGCCCTCTCTCATCAGGGCAGGAAACAGGCAATGGTTGAAGAAATGGTTGCTCTGCATTCTACTAGCACATGGGACCTAGTCACCTTACCTGCTAGTAAGTCTCCTGTTGTTGTCGTTGGGTTTATACTGTTAAGATTGGTCCGGATAACCAAAGTGGACCTCTTAAGGCGTGATGCGGTTTGGTATGCAGAATTTGTGCATCGTTCATATATGGCGGGTTTAGCTCCGTGGTACGGGGTTGGTATGACTCGGGGTACATGGGACCACTCTGTCTTTTATCATCATACATCGTGCAGACGATTGCATCTATCTAATTGTTAATGTAAGACGACATTATTTATAACATATAGTGATCGGGATGGTATTCCTAAAACCATGACATCTCTTGACCACTATCAAACAAAGACTTAGGAAATTTAAGTACTTTACGGGATTGAGATAGCTCGTCCCCAAATCGGGGTAATGGTTATGTCACCGGAGAAATATGTCTTGGATACAATGGGAAACTGGTAGCTAACTAAGCGTAAACACATAAATACTTTTATGGTCAAATATCGAGCTGTACAGGCCAGAGGGAGCTTCTGAGCATCAGTGAGATATAAATGACTAGTGGGAAGATTGAACTACCTCACCATCATCTGATCGGACATTTTCTTTCCTATGAGTGTAGTTAGTCAGTTCCAGCAGTCACCATGTGATTGTCACTGGGATGTTGTGATCCGTATCCTCCATTATATCAAATGAACAATGGGCCAGGAAGTGTTATATGAAAACAGAGGTCACACCCAGGTTATTGGATATTGTGATGCAGACTAGGCAGGCTCGCCTGCAGACAGACACTTCACTTTAGGATATTGTGTATTGACTGGAGCGGCAATATCTTGGAAGGTAAACAAGATGTGGTGGACATGTCACAGTGCTGGCGGAGTGTCGGGCTATGGCTGCCAGCTTGCCAGACTCATGGCTCGAACAGCTGTTACGCAGACTAAAGATTTAGGAAGGATGGACAAATGGCGGCTTGTGTGTGATAACCAATATTTTCACGCATTACTTGCTTGGAGTCTTTCATGAAGAACCAAACATATTAAAAGTGGTGTCACTTCATTCGAGGAGAAGATTACTCGGGATGCATGATTACTATTTTGATCGACTCGAGGTGACTGACTAAGGAGACATTTCCTTCAAATCTGCCCGGTCAGAGTTTGGATTCATTTGTAACAAGGCTTGGTTATATGACCTATATGCTCCGGCTTGAGGGAATGTTGAAAATGGGAGAGGGATATTCTTAGGATATTCTGGTTTATTCCCCTTCATTTCTTATCTGATATTTTCCTTCCTTTAGGTACTTTGTTTATTTCCTTTTTATGTCTCCTTGATATATTTAAGTGATGGGACCCGATGTTGTTCTTTTATCATTTGATAAAGAAAAACACTCTTTTCTTCTCTCGTTTCACAGAGTGTAATACCAATGAGTATTGTATCATCTGGCTAATTTTGTGTTTGATCCGACCATAAGAATAACAAAAAAATACCTCATTGGTGTTCGACTTCCTGCATCTTTACGACATCAACGATCCATTAACATCTTATTTTCACCCTCTACATTTTTAGCTTTCACAATCATCTCTTGTAGTTGTGCTTGAAGCTCCTGATTCTCACTCATAACCAATTCTATTGATTTAGTCTTTTCTTCTGCAATAACTTTTAATTGCAAGAATTCATCCCTGAAGCATGTAATTGAGTTAGGTGATCCATACCAGTTGAAAATTTAAAGAAACCTTCTACATCACTAAAGCATAAGAATAAAAGACAACCTTGCTTTAGTAAGCTCAAGTCGTAAATCATTGATTATTGCTTCTTTCTCTTGAACCAAGGCTTTTGAAGCTCTGCATTCAGCCACTTCCACCACAAGCTGTTCTGACAATCGAGCTTGAGCTTTGTAACATTGTTGTAGTTCCACTTCAAGACTTTCTGCTTTATCCTTCCATTCGGATCCCTTCAAGGAAATTGACCAGCCAATCTCAATCAGAATATTCATAAGTAATTCAAAAAACAAAATCATAAGGAATTAAAACCAAGACTTCAAAATTAAGCCATGATGTTAAACTGCAACATCAGAACAATCCATCAAGACAATTCTCATAATACATGGCATCCAATAAAAAACCTGACTCCTCAAACTGATTTTATCTCTCTTCTCTCTCTTCATGAGAGGTGGAAATTTTTGGTTAGGTATTGAATCAAAATCTTTTGAGATTTTGGTGGAGGTGATTGAAAGGAAAGTGAAAGGAGTCATAGTATAAAGAAGTAAAGGTCTCATCTCTTGGATTAGGTTCGGAAGCAAAAGCTTAGGTTGTTCTTGGAAGCTCTAGAGGTTTAATTGTAGGGTCGAGACTCTGAAAGATATCAAAAGGGTGGGAGGAAGAGGGTAGGAATTACAGGTTGGAGAAAAATTCCAACAGAGCAGGAAGGTTTATCGTATGCTCATGGTGGATCTGGTGACGCTTTTGTATCATGATCCACGAAGGAGGCTTCCACTGTTCGGAGTTTAGGAGGTTGTCCCCCTGTGGAAGGAGTCGGCCAATAGCACCTCTAGCTCTCATCGAGTCGGGTGCAATAGGGAGAGGAGGTTGAGGGTCCCTCTCCTTTCTTGAGAATGTCTCATTGACCCGAAAAGGTTGGGAAAATTTGTTTGGTTGCATCTAAGGGGGTGAGGACGTGAGTTTTAGGGAAGGAAGCCCGGAGGCCCGATGGGCGTGAGTGGTGGGTGGAGTATAGGATGTAGTGCCCCTGAATTTGAAGGGAGTTGAGAAGATGGGTTACACTCTTGGAGTCTTGTCGAGGGGATCTCAGAAGTGTCTAAGCTAGCGAGAAGCTTCTTCTGTTGACTTTTAAAGATAGGAATGAAGATGGTGGGAGTCTTTGAAATCGGGGAGCGCACTTTACAGGGGAGAATTTTTTTTCTAGAATGATGGGGACCTGAAGCGGGGTGTAGCAGGAAACTGTGGAGGGAGAGATGGGTAAGTGTGGTATGCTTGCCATTACATATGTGGAAAATTGAGGTTTTTTGAAAAATTGGAGATTGCTGTGAAGGTTTCATTAGGATCGACGAAGATACTTTGAGACATCGTGAGCTTAAATGGGCAAGGATGATGGTTTCAGCAGGGACTTGGGAGACTCCTGGATCTTTACAGCTTGTAGTGGGCAGATCGTGTGTCGGGATTCAGGTATGGTAGGAGGGGCCACCATTGTTGACGCAACAAAAGCTTGGCTCTAGCGAGGCTAGGGTTGCTTCTCAGAGATCCCAGGTGTTGAGAGAAAATGAATACATTGATTCTCATTAATTTACAAAATGAGGAAATATACATATTTATACTCTAGTGTTAGGGAAAAAGGAAACAGAGTTAGAGTCTAATTAGGAGACTAAAGAAAGAAGGAAAAAAATCTTAAATGAATTAGAAGACTAAACCTTAACACTCCCCCTCAAGCTGGAGCATATAGGTCAAAAGCACCAAGCTTGTCATATATATATTTTATCCTAGGACCTCTAAGAGACTAAGTGAAGATATCTGCTAGTTGGTAATTAGAGTTGACCAAAACTGTAGTCATTGCATCCCGATGCAATCTTTTACGATAAGTGGCAATCCACTTCGATGTGTTTAGTCCTCTCATGTTAGGTTAGATGAAATATGCAGGCGACAGTTATCACGGCTCAAAAGCTTCATTTGTCCATCATACTCAAATCTTAGCTCTTGGAGAAGATGCTTGACCATATGAGTTCACATGTTGCTAAGGTCATAGTTCGATTTTCGGCTTCAACCTTTGGATGCGGCTGCTACATCTAGTTCTTACTCTTCGGGATATTAAGTTGCCTCCAGTGAACCATGATACCCAGTGTAGAACTTCTATGCGTGGGTGAGCACCTTTCTGATCTGCATCATTTTAGTAATCCATGACATGGTATGACCTCTGTTCTCATACGACCTTGACACGGTGTTCCTTTAATATAATGGAGGGAATCACGAACTACGGCATCAGTAAGCTATCCTGAGGTGATTGTATAAGGCGGCTAACTCATCCCATGAGAAACGAGATGTCAAGTAAGTGATAGTGAGATGGATTCGGTTTACCTCTGAGTCGTCGATATCTCCTGGATCTTGTAGAAACTCCTCGACCCAGTCTGAGTTTGACATTCGGATCCATAGGAATTAATCTACGGGCTTACAGTCAACATACCGATGTCTGTCGATATATCCCGAGTATCTTCACTCTAAAATAACCCACGCAGCAGAATTAAATGACACCTCGATGCAGAAAATACTTGAGTTTCCCAGTGCGTGCGAAAGTGGTGAAGAGGTGTTGTTTGAGGTTATGTATACCATCTGATCATGCTGTAATGACAATATGTCCCAGCGTAAGCAATCGATAAATACACTCATTAGATGAATGGCGATAAAAAAGCGGAATGGTTTGTTGCGCTTCGAATCATGCCAAACTCTGAACCAGGCTAAGCGGACTAAACCCGAGCTCGAGTGTTTCCCATACCATATAAGGAGCAGTAATTTGCATACGAGCCGAGACTCACTGGTAAACAAAACTAGTGGTTGCTCCATATATATTCTCCTCAAACAACAAAGATCACCATGAAAGAAAAGCATTCTTGATATCCGTAGTGAAAAAATGTGAGCGTGTGACCATAAAAGCCAATGAATAGAGGCAATCTTGGCCACGGAAAAGTATCATAATAGTATGAGCCATATTCTTGAGTGCACCCTTGGCAGCGAAAACGGGCTGTAAGCCCGGTCAATCCCGACCATCGAATCCCACCTTGTTGTATAAACCGCGTGACCAGGAGACTTGCGAGAGGAAGGCGACAAGTTCCCATGTCGGTGGAGGAAAGAGCATCATTTCCTCAGCCATTTACGGTACTGACCGGATGAGAGAGCCTCACTAAATGCTTAAGAGTAGAACGGAAAATGAGTGGAAACAAAGCTGAAAGTAAATTGCAAGATAACCGATGAAAATTTAAGAAAATTATAAACAGGATGTGGGTTAGAAGTAGAGTGGGTACCTTTAGAGATAGCGATACATTAGATCATCGAGGCAGTTGCGGATCAAAGCGAGGAGATAGGCTGGCATAAGAGGATGAGTGACAAGGGGCCTTGTAGGAGGGACGGGACGATATAGACTGGAAGTGGTCGAGTCCGACCTTATCGGAAATTGGGGAAGGGAAATCGAGAGAGGGTAAAAGCAAGAGAGATAGATAAGACATACGGAGTAGAAGGGCGCGCAACTGCCGGGGAGGAAGGAGGAATCTTCAAAAGAAGTTGACATCGCGGAGATAAAGCACTTGATTGATATCGGGAAATTTTTTTTTTTTTTTTTTTTTTAATGGATAAAGAAACATGCATTGATCCTGAAAAACAGCAAAGGCGCAAAGTACAGGGAGTATACAAAAGGAATGGCTTAGGAGAAGGACGAAACATGAAAAATCCCCGAACACGAAAACAATTACCTATACCCCATCGAGTTAAGAATTCCAAAAATACTCTGTCCTCTACATCCCGCTCGTACATTGTGAGACCACAGGCTACGAATGAAAGAATTCTTTAGTATGCATAGAGAAGGTCTCATTATCGAAAACCACTCTGTTTCTCTCACACCCTGCTTTGCCCGGAAAAGGCACGGAGGCATAGCCTCAAACTTTCTTGCGCTTCTTGCCACTTTTTGTTCCTTATGACTAGGAGGACTGTCCTTGAGAAAGGAAGACCAGTCAAACCTATAGCCCAGAAATAAGTTCCCATAGCATTCGGCGCCGAGCAGTGAACCGGCGTATGATTCGAGGTTCATCTCTCTTACACTTAAGGTAAGTGTTGGCAAGAGATCTTCCTCTCTTTGAGTTGATGCAGATTGACACTTTACCCCCGAGATGCCTCCCGAGCAAAAAACCCACCTTTAATGGGACCATAGTGTTCCCGGCCCGATAAAGGCGAGGAAAGGTGTTGTCTCGGCCGGTGCGTTCAAAACCTGTCTGAGAGCTTCCTTTGAATAGGCGTTAAGGCGTACTTTGTACCCAAGACCGACTTGTCTTCCACATTTCGCGACCACTTTTTCCGGGGATGGATCGTTTCGTAAAATTCTGCTTTCCTCGCTAGGTCGTTGAATGGCTGCTAAAGCAGTCCCGGCCACCTTCGTATAGAATCATCCCAAATCTCACCCAATCATCGCATCTTTACGAGCGCGAAGCTAAACAACGTCGGGAATGTTATGCCTGAAGCCTGTCCCCGAACATCTTTCCGAAGCGATTCTGTTCCCATCTGACCCACAAAATTTTGCATTTAATCGAACCATATCCCATCCTTTCCTAATTTCTTTCCATAATCTGTGCTGTTCTAGCACCAGGAGCACCATCCTGCGATTCCCGAACTTGCTTCTAATAGTCTTCCCTCAGCAAGAATTCCACATCATTGCGACCCTTGTGACCATTTTCCTAATAAAACATTAGATTGTGTAAGCCTCACGACCCCCGACCATGACTTTTTATACAGTACACCGCAGGCAGCTGACTCACGAATGAGGCTTCTTTCAAATTCCCCACCACATGAAAGTCCCTTTTAATTTTTTCTAGCCTGCACCACGAGACTCGGGGCTAGGAAGCGACATAAAATAGATAAGGGGTCGCGAAAGTGCTCCCGATAAGTGTAACTCTTGTTGGAGATATATTGACACTTCATTCAGCTAGTCTCATACAGACCTTTCCTCGATGGTATCCACATCTTTGTGACTTGTCTTGGAGCCGATTAGGGCCTGAATCGTAGTAAATGGCAGTGACTCTGTGACTAACTCCATTGTCGATACCTCGTTGATATTCTCAGCCCTCGATAGGGAAAATCTGCTTTGTATTTCAAGTTGATTTTCAGCCAGAGGGCCTCGAGCCACATTAAAATCCAGCTGAATAGACGGTGGATTGGATTATCTTCTGAGAACAACGGGGTATCATCTGCGTAGAAGATGTGGCACCTCGACTCCTCCTCCTCTGCTTTTGATTTTGCAACCCGGACAAGAAATTCCCTTCCCACGGCCTTGTTTACCCGATCTTCTTAATATGTCGTTCCCAGAGACAAAGAATCACGGGGATAGGGGGTCCCCCTGCCATAGCCCCCTCGTACTTCGGAAAAAGCCCTCAGAAACCCCATTGATAAGGATAGAAAGAACGATGGGACGCCACGGGAGATCAGATCTCCATCTTTGACGAAACCCGTTCTTCTCATGACCTCGAAACACGTACTCCCGATTTACATGATCCATAAGTGCTTTTTCAATGTCGACTTGTAAACCACTCGCCCGTCATTCCTTCTCGACATGGAATCCACGGCCTCATTCGCGATTAAGGCGACATCTAGGATTTGCCTTCCTTCGATGAGAGCATTTTGAAATGAAGTCACTTTGTCTAACACCCTTCTCGGCTATTTGCAGCACCTTAGCGGGGATCTTATATAAGCTTCTAGCAAAGCTAATGGGCTTGTAATCGCTACATCCTCGACACTTCCTTTTTGGGAATCAACACCGAGGAATGTAGCATTTAAACTTTCCGCAATTTCTTCTTCTCATAGAATTCCTTGAAGAACTCCATCACTTCTACGCTATGAGCTCGACAAAAGGACGAAGCTGTCGGGAAGCCAGTCCAGGCCACAGGGCATATCACCGTGAGGCGCGATGGGTGTAGGGAACTTCCTCCTCGGAAAACTTTGTGGCTTCTAAAGCCCCATCGATCCTCATTCTAGCTCCTCCCGAAAATGTCATTAGGAGACGGGGCCTTGAGCCGTGGATCAGGCGGTGGTCTTTAAACTCGTCAACAATCCCCTTACAGATAGCAATATCTTGTTGAGGCCACCTACCATTAATTTAGAATTTTGTTTGTTGGCTCTCTTCTATCTGGTTGCCATTTTATGGAAAAATCCAGTGTTTACATCCCCCTTTAAGCTCTCTTTACTTTTGTCTCGAGAGGCCTCCTCCCCAACAGGACCATCTTGCAGCAAGTCATCCTTTGCTTCAGCTCTTGATTTCTTAGGGAGCCGGCTCCCTATCCTTTTCCACGTTATCGACAAACCATCCTAAAAGGGCTTGGCCTTTCTGCGTACCCATTGCAAGCCTCATATTCCATACCTTTAGTTTGCTTTTTAGACCTTTCAGCTTTTCAGCCAGAATGAAACTTGCAGAACCTTTAAGGCTGAATCCTTGCCACCACCCTTTAAGGAGATCTTCACAAAGCTCGACAGCCACATGTTTTCAAAGCGGAAAGGGAGGATCTGATCCTATCACCTCCTCCATTTAAGAGGATAGGAAATTAATTAAAGCCCCGGGTCTAGGAAGGTACTTTGGATGGTCCCTATACTTGAAGTAACTTTCGGACAAGAGACTAAGAACTATCAATCCACGGACATTGTTTGGCCATTGGTGCCCCCACTCACGTAAAAGGCCCCCTGTATTGGCCAAGTCTCTCACCCCAGGAATTAAATCGAGGACAAAGCGAACGGCTCTGCTTTGATGAAGTCTTCCACCCCTGTTGCTTTCATTAGGTGAAATGGATGCATTAAAATCTCCCAAATACACGAGGACAGCCCGTAAACCTCTCAGGACCACAGAGATTCCTCCCACATCTCTTCCTTTAAGTTGAAATGGCTTTGGACTATAAACCCCTGTAAATCCAGCGAAATCCATCCTCCACATTGGAATGAGCAGGAAGCGGTAAAAATCCGCACCTTTGTCTCATGACCTCGAGATTCTTTTATCCCACATCGTGAGTTCTGCACCTCCGGTGGACCCGAGCATCAAGCGACACCCACTCTGAGAACCTCCCTGCCCCTAGGCTTCGAGCCATCTAACGGTTCATATTTTGAACTTTTGTTTCCTGCAAGCACACCAAATCCACCCTCTGATCCCTGATAAACTGCTTGATCACTTTTCTCTTTGCAGTTATTCCACCCTCTCACATTCCGATAAGATTTTTATCGTCATCCCTAACTTTAACAAGAAATTCCCCCTATCTCTGTTTGCACTTTTCCCACTTTTACTTGCGTGGTTTATCGTGCATTCGATTTCTTAGGTTCCCGTTCACACAGAAAGCCGTCGGCAGTTCTCGGTCGCTGATACCTTTCTCACCATTTGCCGCGTAGTTAATGTCGATTCTCAAAGCCCTCAGTCGCAAATCCCAAAAATTCACTGAACTTTACCAACATACTATCCTCCCAGTTTTCATACCCTTCTACTGCTAAAGGGGTCGCGTCAACGATGCCCTCCTCTTCTTGGCGTACTCCACCTGTCGTACCTTCTTATGCGCTTCCTCCTTGTTTCATTCGCCTCCCTGATTTCCATCGATACACCCCTCGATCTCCTCTTCTAGAACATGTAGACCCCAGGACTGAAGAACCCTTGAAGCGGTCGTAGAAAAAGAGAGAGAAGGAGGAATTATCAATAGGCATTGAAATCTCAAACTGTTTAATAAATCGAGATTAGACCATTGGAGCCTCACATTCTGACGGTAATCCACTGCTGATTAGGATTGATTCGTCTAGCTGGCATTCCTCTCCATGCTTTTATTGTCGGTATTCATGTTCCTTAGCCTCGGCAATGATAGGAATGTGAACTACAGGGGAGTGCAAGATATTGGAGGCCCCTTTTTTTTGAAATATGGCCTTAGTACACGGTCGATTTAAAATTGAATTTTGCACATGTGAAAGCCAGCGCCATTAAGCCTTAACTCGCCGGCCGGAAGGGTGGCTGGGCAGCCAAATCCGACCCTTCTCACGTCTGATCCAAAAGGTGACCCAGACATTTGACCAGATTCCATTGACAAGCTTGCAGAGCCGTCCAGGAGTTGGCGGTATCTTGGCCGAGACCACAGCGAGCTACGACTTGATGAGGCTGGTGCTTGTCGCACGTCTCCTTTGCATCTCGATTTCGCACCCTCCTCTCCTAGGCGCGTGAAACGCCCTCATCGTCCCTGTAAGATCTAGGGTTTCTCTTTTTTTCTGGGCTTGATACTGTCATATGTAGTGGAGACAATTCCACCAAATTGCATCAAAACCTCCCTCCACTGCGCCACCTCCTTTGTGTTCGGAGAGTCGGGCTTCTTGACTTTACGAGATCCTCGCCCCGTCCCATTTCATGGTAGCTCGGTCTCTTCGTGTGCTAGGAATCCGCGCATGCCTCTTAATTTCTCCATTACTTTCTACTCATGAGATGCTGGAAGTCCCATACTCTCACGAAGCTTTCTCTGCGATTCCTGATTCTTACATCCCATGTCTTCTTCCCCAGTTCTTAGGTGAACCGGGTTGGTCAGCGCGCCTTTTCGAGCATCGACCTCGTCTACCTCTTCTTTATTTTCCAAACTCAAAAAGCGGAGGCCTTCCTGACCCAACTGTGTGAAGAATTTTGATGTTCCCACTGTGACCTCGCCCATCTTAGCCACAGGACTCGACCCGAATCGGCGGGTCTGAACCCACCACCCAGACCGGGCATCTGCAGCGGTGATCCGATGCTCTGAACCTCTTCTTTGACTTTAGTAGCGAGCAACTTTTCCATCAAGTATTTTCTCTGCCTTACAAACCTCTGCTGGGGTTGAGAATTAAACTAAACTGATGCAGGTAGAAGCCGTGATTTCTCTGCTTCTCCTCGCTGCGTCTTCTCTGACCTTCTCTTCCTTTGTATTTCTTCAACTGGATCTTACTGGCCCGAGCGCAGATTTTAGGCCCGAAATCCTCCGACTGAGCTATCTAGTTCATGCGGGAACATCGATTGAAGCTTTTCCCCCGGGAGTCCCTTAGAGACAACGGATGAACACAGCTTAGTTTAGAACCCTTTTCCATTTTGTATCGCCTTCCATCCTCTTCTGAACATTTTCCCGAGTTGAATCCTAGTAGCTATCCTGATCTTCTAAACCGATCGATAGGCGTTAAAAACTGCGTCCTCCGAATCTGATCCACGAAGTAATCCCCTTTCTTCTCTCCCAGATGCAACCTCTCAATCCTTTTTTTGCATCTTCAACCTTAATCTCGAATGATTTGGCTTCGAAAGCAACCCGTCTTCCTGCACATGGGGGGAGGGCATGGTAGGCCCCTTAGCTCTCAGCGGAGTTACGTTCTTTGATGTAACCAGGTCGTATTAGGCGATTATTTTAAAATAACAACGATATAACCCTGCGAAGGCGAGAATAACCCGAGAAGGCAATGGCTTTGTAGGCTTTGTGGAAAGTTTAATCTTGCGGGGTGAGAACTCTCTCACAAGCAACCATTAGAGACAGAGGAGGAGATAAAGAGAGGTTGAGTAGGTAGTAAGATAGAATGAGGATAATCATGCAAAGCAGGAGGAGAATACGATTAATCAAATAACAAGCGACTAAGATAGCATCTCCGCAGAAACGTTGAGGAACCTTATGATGGAGGAGAAGAATACTAGTTGTCTCGGCTAAATACTTGATTCTTCGCTCGGCCACTCCGTTACGTGAGGTAATAGCCTTGGAGAATGATTGATGAAAAATCCGTGAGAAGACATAAAAAGAGAGAATGGCATGAAATATTCTTTTGCATTATCACTTCTTAAAATCTGAATAAAGTATTGAATTAGGTCTGAATTTCGGCGTAGGAAATTTTTAAAGATAGAAAATAACTCAACTGCGAGTTTTCATTACAAATAACCAAGTACATCGAGAATAATCATCTATAAAGTAACAAAAGTAACGAAATCCTAAAGTAGAGGTAGACTAAAAAGGACCCCCGAACCACGGTGTGAACAAGCTCGAAAGGGACTTTGTCCAGGATCTAAGCGGCTTTGGGAGCAAGACACGAGTATGTTTCGGTAATAGAGAATCGCACTGTGAGAGATAAACTAGAAATGAGGAACCGAGTTTCGAAGCTCCGGAGAACTTAGATGTGGGATGATTATGAAGGAGAAGAGGAGCTTTCGTGGAGTCTGAGTAGTGGAACAAGGCGGCGAGGTGAAAGAAGCCTTGGCTCATGTCACGTGTAATCGTCTTCCCGTCATGAGTCTGTAAGATTCTGAGTTATGTGAAAAAGTAAGTACACAATGAGATCACGAGTCAACTTACTAATGGAAATAAGATTAAAAGGAAAATTAGGAACGCAAAGTACAAAGGTAAGGAGACTGAGGAAGGAGGGGACAAACCCGAGCCCGATGCTAGCTATGGTTTGAGAACAATTAGCTAAGGTAATTGTGAGTAAGACCGAAAGGTAAGAGAGAAGAAAAAGGTCACTATTACGAAGATATGATCGGGAGGCTCCATTATCAAGGATCAGTGCGATTAATGTGTAAAGCGACGAGAGACATTAGAATTACGGGCAATAGAAACGATGAAGGAAGGTTGGGTTGCTTGAGTGAGGGCGAAATCTCCTCATATTCTTTGGGGGTAGAATGACCCCAGAGGTGTGGATGGGCTCACGAGACCAGGAACTGAACATCTTGAATGATCAAAGAGGCCAAGTCAAATGGCGATCTGAGGAGGTCGGCCATGTAGGCTGATAGCATCGATTATGGGTGTCGGCATGGCGGTATGTGCATTGAGGGCGTTGTCCTCTGCCTCGGTTGCTCTGCGTCCACATACGGAATCACCTCGAGAAAGAGGCGAAAGCGTGCGAAATTAATAAAATTTGTAATCTCGGTGCATGGATTGAGTAACTTGATGGAAGTGTGGCGAAATGCTTAAGCGAAGCCTCGTCAAAGTTTGGAATAAGCTGCTCCGGTGAGTATCATTCACGGATGTTCTCAAAAATCGCCCGATGTTAAAGAAAAGAATGATTATAAAGAGACTCGATCCATCTTGGACGAGAAGTGCAGAATTGGTAGACTTTGGCAAAATAGAGATAAGTTCATCCTTAGAGCGAGACATTCATCTCTACCGTAAGAAGATATATCCATAAAGTTGTTTCAAATTGTGATGGAGGATATTACAGTGAGAGCAGTGAATATCATTAGTGTCACGATTTCTTTACACGATTCGGAAGGTATAGCAAGTTTATAAGTACGATATTATATAGAGTCTTGGCATCAATAGATTGCCAAAGAATATTGAAAAGTAAAGCATCAGATTTTTTCCATTGAGTACGTTTATCTTCAAGTATACTTGTGTCCGTAGTAGTAAGATGATCCTCACATCCGTACGATAAAACGAAGGCCATTGAGTTTGCCGTAGTGATAATTTTCCTCCTGTGAGTTTATAAAGATAATCATAGGAGTTCGAATCTGAAAGAATTAAAAGTCTAACCTTTTTCGACCCGTAAGAAGTCTATTTCAACCGTAGAAGTCATTTTCAACCATAGAGATGAGAAATCGGTAGGAATCAGCAGTCCTGACTCCCGAGTCACGAAAATGTCGTAGAACTCGAAACAAAACAATGGAGATTGATGGCGAAAAGCGATGACGGTGGCGAAGAAAAGTGAAAAAGAAGGGTTTTTCCGACAACGGCGGGGCACGTGGAGTGGATGGATGGGCTTGTCGGCGGCAGATGCACCTGCTAAAGGAGGCGCGTGTAAAAACAGTGTTACACATGCCGCCCGCGTGCGGCGTGGTCACGTGTCGGACCGGGGATCGGCAGCGTTTGACGCGATGTGGCGTGTGTAGTGCTAATTTCAGTGAGGCTTCACGGAAGGTAGATCGAAGGAGGTGCTTTGTTGGTGTACTCTTGGTGAAATGGAGGTTGCAGAAAATCTAGTCAGATAAAAGTTGCGTGACAGTACTCGATGATGGTTTGGCCGGAGTGAGGCTTAAGTGAAGGCTGTAGCCGCAGACCGGATTGTGGCGATCTTTGGAAAGAAAGAAAAAGTCGTTGGTTGGAAGAGGCCACATAGATCTGGCAAGGCTGGGTTTTACGGGGGCGACCTTATCACTGTTATGGTTATCAGCTCTAATGGGAGATGGATGCGGTTGGAAATGAAAGAGGAAAGGAGGGAGTTGGGCTTTTGTTCCCAGTAGGCCACAAAGTTTGGAAGTCAGATCCTTGAGGCTGAGGCAGAGGGAGATTAAGCTTGAATAAATGGTTTAAGGATCATTGGAACTAGGCCTAAATGTTGATGGGCTTTCAAGGCTCAACCCTTGTCTTGAGGAGGAGTTTAGGACAGATTGAGGGCGAAGATATTTTTGCTTAGCGGTGGCGGGATTTGGAGGTTCCCCACTTTGGATGGGCTGAGCAAGAGGGCTCTCGGTTCTCTTGAGCCCGTGGGGGATGAGCACATTTGGCCCGTGGAGGTCTTCAATAGGTTTTTAAAGCCTCTCGAGCTAGGGCTATTTGTGCGCTCGAGAGATGAAAGCTTGGGCGCGAAGAAGGAGGTGGAGAGTCTCCTATGTTTGGGGATGTGAGAGGTCCGTACAGTGAGGTTTCGAATCCAGTACCACCTTCTTTCTATTATTCCTTATGTTGGGATGATAGGGCTGTTCTTCTTCTCCTTTGTAGGGTGCTTCTTTGGGAGGCGTAGTGTTGAGGCAATGGTTGATGTTGATCTGTTAAGGTAGGTGTGGGTTGATAGATGGCTAGTATTGAAGGGGCCCAGATGGAGTCGGACGAGTGCGATGTTAGGATCTAAATGTGCTTTATTGTGCGAAGTGGGCCGAGGAAATTTCAGAACATTGAAGACCATGGGTTTTAAATTTAGGGATGTTTTTGTTTGAGTGTGTCTCTGATGGGTTTCGAGAAGGACATTTTCTAAGCTAATGAAGAGATAAGCGAAGGAATGTAAGGGGAAAGTTTCTGAAAAATCCTCCCGGGAAACTCTCCTCACTGTTTATTAGTGAATTGAATTTTCATTAAGTTTAATTGAGACCGAGAACGAGGGACTCGAGGATCAAATCGTGTTCATGAAGATCACAGTCTTATCTGGAGCGTTCATGGGTTAATAGTAAAGACAAATGAAAAGTGATTAGGGCTTTCTTGGTCGAACAAAGCCCAGGTTGGTGTGTCTCAAGCAAAGAATTCGGGATATGTCGATGGGGTGAGTACCGCGATCTAGGGCTAAGTCTTGATTAGGGGGCGTTGGCCAGAAAGCACATCGGGGGTATTGTTGTTTTGCAGAGATTCTAAGTTCTTGAATCTGATACTTGGAAGTTGGGAGGTTTTCTGTCTCTTGTCAGTTCAGAAACGTGGAGGATAATGCTGGCTAGTGCTTCACTGGGGTTTATGGCCGTACTAGTAAGAAAGATAGAGAAGATTTTTGGGCAGAATTAGGGGCGATCAAGGACCTTTGGGGAGGGGCGTGGTGTGTCACTAGGGATTTCAATGCGATTAGATTCCCCGAGAATGCGATAAAGGGGCGAGTTAAAGTCTGGTATATGAGAAGATTTTAGGGTTATCAAGGATCTGGAGCTAAAGGGGAGGTCATGCTTGTAGGGGGATTTTCACGTGGAGTGGAGGGTTTAAACAACAGAATGAGTCTAAATTTGGATACGTTTTAAATTTCGTGATTGAGGAAGGCCTTTCAGCGATATACTCGAAAGTATGCTCGAAGGCCCGCGTTTGATCATCACCCCATTCTTCTTGATGGCAGAGGAATAAGAAGCGGGCCAACCCCTTTCAGGTTTGAAAACATGTGGTTGAAGGAGATGACTTCATCCCCACCCTAAAGTCTTGGTGGGAAGGGCTTGGTCGTAGTCAGGGTTCTGCTTAACTTTATTGATGGAAAAGTTGAAGGCCACAGAGCACATTGCTAAAAGCTTGGAATTGTATGGTTTTTGGGAATGTTGGGCTTCAAAAGAAGGAAGCTTTAAGACAAATTATTTACTTTAGGATCTTTGTGGATGCTTGCGTGTCCTCTCCACCAATTACAGTCGGGAGGAAGGGAGGAAATGAGAGAGGAGTATAAAAAAATGGGCCTTGCTCGAAGAGATTTCTTGGAGACAAAAATCCAAGAAGGTCTGGTTGAAAGAGGGGGACAAGAATACTAGCTTTTTCCACAAAATGGATAACGCGCACAAAAGAAGAAACCATATGTCAAGGCTGAAAATTAATGGTGTGTGGTATAGTAGGGTGTTGGGCTAAAGAAGCGAGTGGTTAGTGCCTTTCAAAGGTTTTGCTTTATGATCTGGGAGTGGGCTTGGTTACATTGGGTTGTCTTTTCAGAGGTTGGATATAGCAGAGGCTTCTTGTTTAGAAAATCCATTCACGGAGGAGGAAGTCTTTATGGCTCTCGGAGAGTTTTGCGGTGATTAGGCCCCTAGACCTAACAGTTTTTCTATGGCTTTTTGGCAAAGTTCTTAGGAGTTTGCTAAGGAGGAGATTATGGGTTTTTTTAAGGAATTTTTCGAGCTTGGCTGTTTTGTAAGGAGCATTAATGCGACCTTTGTTATCTTAATTCAGAAAGAGGGCGAAGATTTTAGGACTTTAGGCGAGTTGGCTTAGTGGGAAGTTTATATAAATGGTTGTGAAGGCTCACATGACAGTTGAGGGTGTTGGTAGGTGATTTGAAATTACGAGAATACTTTTGTGGAGGGTAAACAGATCCTTGATGCTGCGCTTGTGGCCAATGAGGCAATTGATTCCATTGTGAGAAACAACAGAGGGGCTCTTATTTGCAAGCTTGACATAGAGAAAGCCTATGACCACGTGGACTGGTCTTTCCTTTGTTGAGTCATGGAGAAGATGGGTTTTGAGGCAAAATAGATTTGATGGATTAGATGGTGTATCTCCACCGCAAGTTTTTCAGTGATGATTAATGGAACCCCATCAGGTTTCTTTAAGAGTTCTAGAGGGTTAAGACAGGGTGATCCGCTCTCACCCTATCTTTTTGTTATAGTGATGGAAGCCTTTAGCTAGATGATTGAGAGAAACAGTGCGGGGGCTTCCGATTACTGTCATGTGGGTGGAAGGCGACCCGGGGAGTAAAAGTCTCATTTATAGTTCTTGAGCCAACACCTTGATCTTACCAAGGCGTCTCGGTCGATTGACCTTTCTTTGTTGGTTATTGATGTAGTTTGAGGCCTCTCAGGAGTTAAGATCAATTTGGAAAAGTGAAGGCGATTCCGATTAAGGCGGGGTATCTAATATTGATTCCTTGGCTAATGAATTGGGTTGTATGCATAAACGAGTCTATGGTTGTTTAGGATGGGTGGAGAGGCGCTTTAGGAAACACTTCTTGGAAAAGATAGTATATATCTAAGAAGTAGGATGGCTTTAATTAAGGCACGTTGTCGATATGCCTCTACATCTTATGTCTTTGCTTATTTGCCTAGAAAGGTGAAATTAAGGCTTGTGAGATCGGAGAGATTTTCTTTAGAATGAGGGTCTTTGGGCTGCAAACCCCCTTAGTTAAATGGGAGGAATAGGGGTCTTGGTGTGAAGGAATTTATCTTATTTTAAACAAAGCCCCTCCTTAGTAAATGGAGTTATTGGAATCTGAAGTGAGAAAGAAGCTTGGTGGGTTGAGGTTATCAGAAGGAAATATGGGGAGGAGGAGGGAGGGTGGTCCTCTTGCTTTCTAGGGAGGGGATTATGGGAGTAGGTTTGTGGGAAATCTTTGAGGAGGTGGAGTTTTGGTGAGTAATCATTATTCCTTTGTGGTAGGAGGAGATGGAAAGAGGACAAAGTTTTGGAAGGATGGTTGGTGCGGTGTAACTTCTCTAAACCAATCTTATCCCTCTTTTATGCAGTGTGCCTTGTGCAGGAATGCAGGTGGGGGGATGTGTGAAGCATGGAAATGGGAGGGGGTTGTTGGAATCTACTTTTGGACCTTTTAGTTGTGGGAGATAGACGGCGTGGAGAGTTTGTTGTGTTGGATTGGGAGGAGGTGGTTGAGGGTGTGGAGGGACGGGGTTCGATTAAGATGAGTCGAATGGGTTGTTTTGCATTTAGTCTTTGTCTGAAGCTTTGGAGACAAGACGCCCTCTTCTTTTCCACAGATGCATTTGGAAGACTTGTGTTCAGCCCGAAAATCAGTTTCTTTGCATGGGAGGCAACGTGGAGATCTTAACACAGCGTTCCCGGCCGGAAGAGAGTTTGTCCCTTGCGGTTGTTGTCCCCTCTGTCTGCGAGTAGAGATGGTGGATCATCTCTCCTTGCTTGCTCACAGGCGAGAGTGCTTTGGAATTTGCTTTTTTCCCTCTTTGGAGTCTCTTGGATTTTGTCTACCACAATCAAGGATTCCCTCTTAGGATGGAAGGGTACTTTTCTTACCAAAGAGAAGCAAAGAGTTTGGAATGTGGGCCCTTTGCGTATTTTTTGGACAGTTTGGAAGACTAGAAATGGCATTGTTTTTAGAGATGAGGTTTTGTCTATACAAAGGTTAAAGTCTCTTTTTGTCCATCTTTTTTGAGTGAGGAGATTGAGTGTCTTTAGTGAGCGGACCTATGACCCTTGATGCGTTTCATTGATTAGGCGGAGCTTAGTTTTTTGAGGCGCTTTGTATTTTTTATTTATAACTTGTAAGAGTCGGGTTCTCTCTTGTTTTTAGGGTGCCTATTGGTGCCCCTTTTAATCATTACTTACTTATCAAAAAAACAATCCATCAAGACAAACCACGTCAAATAAAAACATTGAAGAACTTCTATGCTACAACTTTACCATATCGAAAATGCTACACTGCACCAAATCCAGATAATTGGATCAAATAGAGAAAATAATCCTAGAGTTTGGGAAAAAATGATCAACTAGTTCAAGCAACAATCATGTTGCTGGCTAGGCTTGGTATGTTTACTAGATCTGAGAACTAACAAAGTGTTCCAAGAATTCAAAGAGGCACATTGAGGTACGGTGGTTTATGATGTGCTAGGTGACATACCATTGTGTTACATGGACTTATGCATACATGTAGGTTGCAAATATGCCTTACAACTCTTAATATTGTGCCAGAATTTCAGGTAACTTCAAGCTTGATAATAGGCACATAACTAAAGACAATTAAAGAAGATAAAAGTACAAGGCAGAAAGATTTCCCTTTCTCTGATACGAAATAACACATCCAAAGCTAAAGCGAGAAGGATTACAAAGCGCTACCTAATCGAGAAATAAAATCAAAGAAGATTTTATAAAGGCATTGAGTAAAGCCCGTAAAGATGAATAAAAGTAAAATAGATCCGCCTCCTGCAATTCTCTCTTTGGTATGGTTTGTTTGGAAGGAAAATGATTGAAATTCAAAGTATGATTTTGATAGCCATATGATTGAAATTCAAGTATATTTCCGACTTCAATGATAGCAAGCATCTATTTGATATTAGTACAAAGAGTGTACATGGGATAATCTTATCATTGCGCCTTGATATATTCCATCTGTAAAGCACTCACATAAGTTTGCATATAGGAAGTTCTAGTAAGGTAGCACATGTAAGCGCACTCTGGCAGTCGGGGCATTTAGAAACTTTACATTGAAAAGCCATCATACCTGGATGAAAGTTACTTCATAGGTGCCTTAGGCAAGAGCTAGCTACCATCTAACACATGTCATGTCCGATCTGAGAGGGCCATATCAATTTCCTCGTTAGTTCTTAGGCTTAGTTTTATTTTATGTCATGCTCTTTCCACCTTAACACATATGACTTATCCATTCATTGCATTTTGTTAGATATATGGCCCATTGTAGTGTAGTCGACAAATTATAAGGCCACGTGTTGCAATACCAGCGACTTGTGCGCCATGGATGAAGGAGTCTATGAAATTTTCCATTTGACATGAGTAGTTCACTTAGATAAAAATTATACGGGCATAACAAGCTGGACAAAAAAATGAGACACTTTGTGAGCTGAGAGAGGGGTGGAGATGGAAACTTCTTAATCAGTAGTTGCCATCCTTTTTCTTTTAATAATACAATTATGACCACTGAATGAATTGCCCCACTTTGACATACCAACTCAGGCACTTAAAGTTTCCGAAGAATCAACATAAGATGACTGGCTAGTGTTTGATCAGCCCTTTAGTTGAAATATGCATCAATTCTATCCAGATTTGGAGGATTATAACATTCCATATCATAAAATTTTGCCTTTTCTTTGGCACGAAGGACATCATTAATAGCTTTTCAGCTTGATGATGGGAGCATCTCTGACAACCATTGAGAATTTGATCTTGATGATGGAAAATTCGGATTCAAGAGGTTGTGAAACCTTAAAGGCACAGTTTGGAGTCATATTGCTAATTTGGAGTTGCTTTATTTTAGAAAGATTTGTTGTTAGTAGTTGCTTTATTTAATTTAGAAATATTTGTTTTCCTAGTTGTAGTAGGAGTTGCTTTATTTAAATTAGAAAGAATTGTTTTACTAGTAAAATTTGGAGTTGCTTTATTTAAATTAGAAGATTTGTTTTCCTAGTCAAAATAAAGAGTTTTATTTATTCAATTTAAGTAAGGAACATATACCCTGATCTACTCTTTTCATAATCAATCAAAGTTTAATAAAATTTTCAAATTTCTCTTTTTTAAGAGTTCTCTCTTGTTCTCTTATCTGGGTGAATTAATGAGTAATAGTCTGTAAGCCTTATCCCTCTTGTTCTCTTATCTCTTGAGTGGATTACGCTAAGGCGAGTTAAGTGGCTTTTTATCCATGATGGGCTCCTTAGGTGGCGAAGTAAATTACCTATCCTTCTGACTTCAACTCGTCCCTGTCCGGTTGTTAGTGTTGGTGACCTGAATTCTTGAGTTGAAAAGACAAGGGAAGAAAAAAGCAATCCAGAGACAAGGGACTTGTCGCGACAAACACACGCTTATCGTAATGGCGCCGCGCTTTAATCGCAACAAGCCGATATACATCTGGAAGTTACTCTGCCGACTTGGCGTCAACAATGATCACTTCCTCTCTGCCCAAACTTTTGGCTTGTCGTGACAAGCGCGCATTATCGACTCCTCGCATAGCCTTATGTTTATTAGGTGAGCTTTATACACAAACTATATATATTGTGTTTGGGGTTTTCGGTATGTGAGATGATGAGATCATTGTAACCACACTTTGTTTTCTCCCCTTCTCTTCTCCTTGTACCATCTTTAATATAGTGGATTTATATAAATCCTACACTTATGGTTTTGATTTGGGTTTTCCATGTAAATCTTGGTGTCTTATCTCTTCGTTCACTGTTTTATACGCTGTTGCCTAACAAAATGGTATGAGCCATTCACATTTGGTTTGCTCTGTTTTGCTGAATAATGGCGTCACATGAAGTAAATCTTCGCCGTTGGATTACCTTACGGGTTTATATAGCAAGTCAAGATCACGAAAGCTATTCTTACGCGAATGGATTTGGAAGTGTTGTTAGTTCATGAGATGCCGTCTTCTGCCAAATGAGGAAGAAGAGAAAGCAAAAAAAAGATAATAAAGCTATGACTCGAGATTCACCTCCATTTATCAGAATGACATTTGCAAGATGCCTTGAGGAAGAGCATCGATGCGTTGTGGATTGAAGGCAATTATGTATGAAGAGTCTGAGCAAATTGCATCTAAAACAACGACTCTACTCATCTTTTGGCGGAAGATCGTGCATGATTGATCATATTTCTACCTTTAAGAAATTGCTACTAATTTAGGCCATGGAGGTCGAATACGATGAAAGTTTAGGAGTTGATTTTTTTTTTTGTGTTCATAGTCTTCCTCATTACCTGATTTTTTAAAGACACTATTTTGCATAGTCATGAAACTCTCACTTAGGAAGAGGTTTATGAAGCTCTATGTTCGAAAGAAACAATGAAGCAACTTGTTAATGGATCTAAAGCTAGGGCTGAAGGTCTTGTTGCTAGAGGAAGGTCTCAAGAAAAGGTTTTGGGAATAGCGATAAAGGCAGATCGAAGTCCAAAATTAGAACAAGTATTGAAGTATTGCAAGAAAAAGGCCACGTTATTGATGATTATTATAAGCTACGGAGAGCGAGAATAGAGTGACTCTGGTCGAAGAAGCAAGCGTGAACCGACTGGCCGGTGTGCGGATATTGATCACGCGATGGTGAACTCTGTTACATTTCGATGGCAATTCCAAGCTTTCTGAGGAATGGGTTCTTGATTCTAGTTGCACATTTCATATGTGTCCCAATCGAGACTAGTTTTCAACATATGAAATTGTGTCAAAAAGTGCAGTCTTGATGGGTAATGATGCACCCCGCAAGATTGCAGTCATTGGTACAGTTAGAATCAAGATGTTGATGGAATTGTTAAAACATTAGGGGAAGTGAAGCACGTCCTAGATTTGAAGAGGAATCTCTTTCATCTCGTTAGTACTCCCGATTTAAAAGGATCTGAAGTACCTTGGTGAGCATTAGACGTGAAGATTAAACGAGTGCTCTTGTTGTGATAAAATGACAGAAAATAACTGCAAACTTATATGTTTTGTAAGATACAACAGTTATAGGCGATGTTGTTGTTGCCTCTATTTCTACGACAAATGGAGATGTTACCAGACTGTAGCATATGCACCTTGGGCATATGAGTGAGAATGGTATGGCCAGATTAAGGAAAGAGGATGTCTTGATGGTTGGAGGTATGAAGCCTTGATATGTCTTAGGAACGAATAGTCGAGTTCTCTAAGAGTATTCGCAAAACCAAGGGAACTCTTGACTACTTACACTCTAATCTTTAGGGACCATCCAAAGTGCCTTCTAACGGAGGTGCTAATTATATGTTAACTATTATTGATGATTTTTCCATGAGAGTTTGGTCCTTCTCCTTGAAGCACAAAATTGGTATTATTGCAATGTTTAAGGAGTGAAAGATTATGATCGAAAAGCGGGCGAGGAATAGAGATAAAATGTCTACACCACGATAATGATTTAGAGTTTTGCTCCGATGAGTTTGATGCCTTATGTAGGTCAGAAGGCATTGTTAGACTAGTTGTTGGTACCCACAGCGAAATGGAGTTACGAGAGCGGATGAACAAAACTATTATGGAGAAGGTTCGTTGCATGCTTTCTATTAACTAAACTATCCAGTCATTTTGGGGCTGAAACGGCTTAGCGGCTTGTTTTCTCGTGTCCGGTCTCCCTTGAATTTGCCATTGAGAAGACATTGATTGAGGTATGATCCAGTACTCCTGCAATTTACTCTTATTTGAAGATTTCTAGTTGTCCAGCTTATGCTCGTGTTGATAATGGAAAACTAGAACCTAGATCTATTAAATGTGTTTTTCTTGGCTATAAGAATGGTGTTAAAAGGTACAAGTTATGGTGTCTTAGGACCGTAAGATCATTGTTAAGCGAGATGTTATTTTTATGAAGCCCTGCTGTATTGCGAGACTTACTGCTAATGACTCTTATGACCTGAGTTAGCGAGAAATCACATGAATCACCAGTGGGCTCTGATTAGAATAGAACTGCATCGATGCTGCTCCTCGATCTTCCATCGGATAAACGAGGATGGTCAAAATGACTTAGCAAAGTTTGAGATGAAAGATTTGGGAATGTGAAGATTCTTGGGATGGAGATTCTCTGAGATGGGCAACGGGCAAGTTATACCCTAAGTCAAAAGGGTACATGAAAGTCAGCCATAGATTGACATGCGGAATGCCAAGCACAATAAGTACACCATTAGCCGACTCATTTTAGGCTTTATGCCTTTATCCATGATCGGAAGATGATGTTAATTATAGGTCTCAAGTTCCATACTCTAGTGCAGTGGGATCTCTCATGTATGCTATGATTTGTTCTCGTCCAGATTTATCATATGTTGTTAGTGTTGTTAGCAGGTATATGGCGAGCCCTAGTAAAGAACGCTGGAAGGCAGTTCAATGGATATTCAGGTACTTGCGTGGTTCATCTAATGTTCGTTGCATTTGGGAGCGAGATGGTGTTATTAGGTACGTTGACTCGCTTTTCTTTGGAGATCTAGATAAGAAGATCTCTTACTAGGTATGTGTTTACTATTAGAGGTTGTGCTATCGGTTAGGCTACTTTGCGATGCAATTTGCGTTATCGACCTCACAGAAACGAATATATGGCTATAACAAATGTTTGTAAGGTAGCTATTTGGTTGAGAGATTTGCTTGGTAAGATTTGTGATGATTTGTAGACCACCATAGTCTTTTGTGATAGTCGAGTTCTCATAAAGATTAGGTGTTCCATGTGACAAAAGCATTAGTGTTCATTACCACTTTGTTCGTGAGGTCATTGCTCGTGGTGACATTGTTGTAAGTAAGGTTAGCACTCATGATAATCCACAGTGATGTGATACTTAGAGGCAGCCCAGGTTACCAAGTTTGAGCATTGCACTGGACTTGGATTGGTGCTTGTTCGCGAGTGTAGCCCTTTAGGGCTTTGGTAGAGTTAGATGTTTGTGTCGAAGATTGGTTTTGCATTTAAGTTCCCTTTGTGGAATTCACGTCAAGGTTGAGATTGTTAGTGTTGGTGACCCGGATTCTTGAACGGAAAAGATGAAGGAAGAAAAAGGTAGTCCAGAAACAAGGGACTTGCCACGACAAGCGCACGCTTTGTCGCGACAAGCCAGTGGACATCACAAGTCGCTCACCTTCTGACTTGTCACAACAAGCAATCACACCCTTGCCTACCCATCTTTCTAGCTTGTTGGTGACAAGTGCGTGTTATGCTGCCCCTCACATCGCCTTATATTTGTGAGCTAGGGCTCTTATACACAAACTATATATATTGTGTTTAGGGGTTTTCGGTATGTGAGATGATGAGATCATTGTAACCACACTTTTTCTTCTCCCCTTCTCTTTTCCTTATACCATCTTTGATATAGTGGATTTATAGCACCTCTTCCTGTGGTTTTTCCCGATTTGGGTTTTCCACGTAAATCTTGGTGTTCCATCTTTTTCATTCCTATTTTATCTGCCTTTATTTTCTAACACCATCTTATCTTTAACCTTTTCATAACCAAATTTTTAATCTCAACCCAAATCTGTTTCAATACTTCTAAAACCTTTCTAAACTACTTTGTTTCACCCTAGAAACCATAAATTTCACACAAATATTCCAAAACCTAAAATTCTTCATTTTAAACCTTATTTCCATTATATCTAACCTAAAATTAGCCCTAAAAACTTGGAAACCGGATCTATCATTCACCCATCAAAGGTATACCCTATATCCCAAAACTATACATAAATAAATGCACAACCTAATCTAAATCTTTAGATCATCCATCATAGTCCTTCCTTGCATCATTCAAGTTTGAGCATGGCAGAGAATGGATTGTCATGACTTTATAAATCAATTGTAATGAGTAATTTTATAAGAATGACGTATTTTCTTCTGACAGAAAGGGTGACAACAAATACCTCTCAGTCAGAGGCTTCTACAAGTGGAACATATAATTTTTTTTTTGATAAATAAGCCAGGACATGTAATATATATGATGTTATGGAGTTACGTAAGATGAAAACCAGGATTTTGCATCCCTCACCTAGAAGTAAGTGGGATAAGGTTTTGCTTTACTAGAGTATAATTTTCTATTGTTCATGTATATGCAAAGGATTGCCTTCCTTTAATATTCCACAGTCACAGCTTAATCCATATAGTAATTACATCCTGACTATCTAAACTGCACCATAAACATAATGTTCAATTTCAATAGTCACACCGAAAATAGAGAAATCAACCATTTGATTGATCAATACAATAAATATGCAAAAAGAATGCAGAACCTGAAATAATAGGCTTGGAAGAGCTACAATAGCTGGAGCATGAGCGCCTTCCTCAAGCAAATGCCGCTTCCGGAGAGCCTGTAGGGCGTGTTAGTACGTGAATCATACCTCATCCTGTGACCTGAAGAATTCAACTTCATCAGAAAAACGACTTCGTCGTGCAACTAAAGCTCAGTTTGAGTCGCCGAGAAACCGCAGGAGAAAGACCAAAAATTAAATAAAATTTTTTGAATCACCATCCCAATAACATGAACACAAGCACAAAAACTTCGCCCAAATCGCTTAGAGTTATCAATTCGTGCATAAAAATTAAGACACCCATCAATTCCTTCAACAATTCCTTTTCTTTTCCTTTCCTTTATTTCCTTCTCTTTTCCCCTGTTTTCTTGGCAACCAAACACGAGACATCATACTTGAAAAACATGTACTTACATATTTCGCTCGAGTTAGACTGTCAAGAAAGCATTAGTTTTGTACAGCGAAAGATTCGTGAGAGTGCGGAGGGGGCCTCTTCGAGAATTAATAACACTATGGTTATAAATATTCATAATACTAAATTTATGGATAAACAAAATAATCATCACAAAAAATAATAATCAATAATAATAATAATGAGGTGTCTTGAGTGGGCACAAATACACAAAAGGTGCATTTAAAAAATTTATACCGGCGGAAGGGCCACTTGAGGATGAGAAAGACATGTCATATAATATAAGCTGCGTTTAAATCTGGCTGAAGCCGATGATTAAGTTATGAAAAGTCTCAACCATCTTACGTATATATTTAATGGTAAATAATAACATGTATTATTATCAATATATTTAAAACAATCACGTATAATGAATCTTGGCGTTTGTTTTTCTTGTGTGAATATTATTTAGATCATGCTAAATAAAATTTAATAAATTAAGTATTAAGTTTTTCTCCGTTTTTATTTAAATCTTGTTATCTTCTGGCCCCCAAATTTTATTGCATGATGAGGATGATTTTTTGCCATTATTTGTCTAAAATCACCCCCTCTGCATCCTATTTATTTCATTTTTTGTTCGATAAGGTGGTTCTTGGCAAATATTTAGGTTTTTATCTTTGTATTTGTGTTATCGTAGTGCTTTTCTTACGTTTGGTTGTTGTCGTCGAACATTGCGAAGTGATATTATTCGTCGTCTTGTTGTAGCAATTTATTTATATAGGAATGATTGACAATGAAAGCAGGAATTTGATCGATTGAAGATATCAATTATGATCGTCGGTATATTAAAAGCTGGAGTCGTGGATATTTACAGTCGGCTATATTATCGTATTTATAGAACTTTACGTTGATTTATTATATTATTAATTTAGATATCATTTGTCTATATAATTTTTAGCTATATATATCTTGGATCTATAAGTTTGAATTAATAATATCATTTTTCCTTTCAAAAAAATAGTTGTTTGTTTTTTAATATTGTATATTTATTAACCATAAAGTTGTTTGTCATTTATTTATGTAACGATTATATAATTTTACATATTAACATATTTACAAAAAATTAAAATAATAAAATTATTATGATAAATAATTTATTTTCCTTATTATGAATTTAATCCTATTTTAATATCCCTTTATTTTTATTTTCTTTCACTTTTCTCCTTACTTTATTTCTCATAATTACATCAAATGGTTTGTATTCACAGGAGTTTTTTAGTTTCGAGACTAAATAGTAACTGTTTGCATATTTGCAAAATCTATTTATTTAGTTACATAGAATTATAAACAAAGATCCCTAACATATATTGAACAAATGAATTTCTTCCATTGAAATGAAACAAAGGGAATCGAAAATCACAGTGAGAACCAGACTACATGGAGAAGAAAGAAGAAAGAAATACAGAAACAACCTCCAGAACTGAGCAATAAACAACTGTGAAAATTAACTGCACATAAACCAATCCCTACTACATAATCAATGACAGCTCTAACAAGGAGTAATTGACCCAGTGATGATGATGAGGAGGAGGAAGAGGAAGATAAGACGACCATGAAAAAGAAAACAGTTGACTTCATAAACTCGATAAACCCCTCACTTTTATCCACTCGGAGACGAATGATCTTCCTTTGCCCATCAACGATAATATTAGTTACTGAAGAAGAAGAAGAAGATGATCAAAGATCCCAGCCATGAATTCTAAAATATATAATCTTCTTCATTTGTACATTCTGTAGAAACCTGCTGTCACACTACTACCTGGTCCCCCCATTGCCAGCTTCTGTGTGCAGTGAAAGGGCCTTGATGGAGCTAGGTTCCACCCTGGGAGGACCGGAATGCCTTCTGTTCCGCACTGGGGAAGCCGGGAATGAGAGCCGTTTCTTTGCAGAAGCTGATGAACCCCTTTCTGGTGTCCCATTATTTTTCTCTAAGCCCAACGGGCTTGGCAATCGAGATCTAGCTCTTGTTGATTCTGTGATGCCAAGCGTAGCTAGGAACTGCAGGTGAGCTTGCAAGGCTCTGTGCGTCTCTTACAGATGACCCTGCAAGGCTATTGCCTTCTGTACTGCTCTGACTGGATACTGAGCATGCTCCTTTGAGTCATCATCTGCACACAAACCGCTTCCCTTTGGGCTTGCTGGCTTTGTTTTAGCAGCAGCTACCGATGATGAAGACCAGGCCTTGATGGAGGAGTTGGACGGGGACTGCCTGCTGGGAGACGGGCTTGATTTTTGGGTGGTTGGGAAGGTTTTTATCAAGGCTGAGGTCCCGACTAACATAAGATTTGCTGATTTCTCCAATAGACATGGCTCTGCTTGTTGTTGTGCTCTTCACTGAGGCATAATCACTGTTAAGTTCCTTCTCCATTGCACTGCGGCTCTCCCATGGCCGGGCTGCCATCCATCAAAGCCCAACCAACTCCATCCCAGTGAGGATTGTTTGATCCATAAATGCCGGGTTTGCAGGTTTTGAAGTATTCTTCCACATTTGCTGATGGACAAATTTTCATCCACATCAGTTTGGCGCGGATTTAATCTGAGATTTATTTACAAGTAATTTGCTCCACAAACACAATTAATGGCAGGAATTTCCCACACCATTGTGTGGATCTACATTTCCACTAGAAGATTCAACTTTTAATAACACTCATCCATGGAGAATATCAAATGAGTTAATAATGACAGCAATGCATCCTAAATTTCATGTGTAAGCTGTAAGGAGGGAAGAAAGAAGGAAAATAAGAGTATTTCACACCAAATGGCTGGAACCACTAAATAGCTTCTAAATATGACTCTCATATATTCAATCTCTGCACTTGTGTTTGATCCTAGAAACCAGAAAACTCCTACACCTCATGTTTTTTATTTTCACCAATTACTTGTAGAAGAAATAACCAGTTGGTCGTCTCTAGAAAGCAAACTTCCTAAGGAAATTGGCCTCACGATAAGATACATAGTCACATTTGAATGTCCTGTGGAAGGTGAAGCTTTCTTACTTGCCTCTACTACATATGATTAGACCAGTTACTGTGCAAACAAAATAGAGGATCATTTGATAAATTAAATAACTTTATCATATACAAGTGTTAGAAGGGAATTATCCCATGAAAATTTACAAATGCACTAATTGTACTGCTATTTATCTTGTTTGAACCTCCAAAAACACTCCTTAAAATATGTTTTCTCATGACCAAAATTATTTTACCCATCATAATACGGAAGAACTCTCAGAACTGTTTCTTTTGATTGTCTCATTCATCAAACACAGCCTTAATAATTGCAGACTTAACAAAATAATATGATTGAGTCTTCTTGTCCATATTATTAGTAGATATAAAGCAAAGATTAGATATAGAATAGACCCAAAACAACAGCATATAATTCTTCCTCATATCTTGATTGTTCCCTTTTCTTTCCCCTTTCCTCTTATAAGAAAACCAAACAATTTGCTGATTCAGAATCAAAAACTAGAATTTCAAAGTTTCCAGTAAAACCACTCAACAATCCATTGAACAAATCTACAAGTAGGAAGGAGAAGGGTAGAGAACCTGATGTGAAAAATGTACAGGCCAATGCCCTTTCTCTTCTCACTGCAGCCTCGCTTGCTCTGTAACTTTGCATCAAGTTGCTCCTTAGATTGCAAAACTATCATCCTTAAATCATCTCCCATCTGTTATAGTAGAGTTTTGATGTTACAAATGTTCACTGTGTCCATAAGGACCATATTATTATCTCTTTTAAGGCAGGAAATGAGAAAAAGTTCCAATTTAGGAAAAAGAAATGAGAAAAAGAGAAGCATTCCATGATGCTTTCACCATGTCATGTTTCATCGGAAAACAATATCCTGCCAAGGCCTGATTTTCCCGCCCTTTTTTTCATAGGCTCAAAACCGTGGTCAGATATAGAAACATATTTAATAAACATACTAGTTTCAACAACTTTTCGGGAAACAAAAGCCTAACAGTAAATGAATCATATTATGAAATAACCTTTTGCTGTAAAATTATGACTACTGAAACAAATTAGATTAAAAAAAGGGAAATGGATCAAGCAACTGGCTGCCAGAAGATTATTTATTTGTTTCCTTTGTTGTAAAATGCCAAGCTTGATACTTACAGAAGCTCGCTCAAGCTCTTTGTCGCTTCAACTGGAGTTGCCGCTGGAGAGCCTGATTCTCCTCAGACATCCTAATCCTCCTGCACCTAATCTGGAGACTGCACTCGAAAGCAAGAGTCTGCATGCAATCAGAAGGTGGCTGTTGCTTACGCTTAACAGATTGTCCTTGGATCAATGATTTCAACCTCACTAAACCCCTCAAAGCTCTCAAAGCCCTCCTTGCCTGAAAGAAAATGAAACCCAGTTGAAGGAACCCAGTTCAAAAATACAAGTTTGTCCTCATAAATGGGCTTCTTTGATAATTTATTATCTGTTGTTCTCCTACATAGAACACAGTACCCTTTCCGTCTGATGTGAACACATAAAACGAAAGAAACTGATTTTTTTAACTTTTGCTGCAAAAGTTGAAGCCTGAAAGCAGGCAATAAATGCAAGATACTCAGAGATATTAATTCAAACCAGTTCCCTGACCATTCTATAAAGTAAGTTGAATTCAAATTCTTCGTGTTGAGTGACTCAGGAGTTAACAATTCCCACAAAAATGGCAAGTACTCTGACTTCACAGAAAGTTTAGGAGGTTTATAAATCCTACCAACAAGCATAAGCATTTATCACAGTTCTTCTAACAGTTTCCCCAATACAGCAACTCCTTTAAACTACTGATACTATAAGAATAAGGTAAGAAATAATACTCAAGCTTCTTAGCTTGTCAATGAGGAAGCCATGAAAATAACTGTAAGTACTTCAAATTGGAAATTCAGAAAAGTGTTAAACACAATTAAAAATCTTATCACTAAGAACCACCATTACATGAGAAATAAGGGAAATAAAAACATTCCAGAGTAATAGGTGAGTAGATCATACCAAGTAACCACGAAAAGCTGTTTGAATTTTGATAGCCGCTAATACTCTTCGACATTTTCCTGAGAAATGGGCAACAGTTGTGAGTCGAACAACCTCGGCAGCAGCATGGGCAGCTGCAACAGCTGCCTCAGCAGCCACGGCAGTGGCAAGTGCCACCGAGTAAGCATGCTTGCTCTGTTCATTCTCAGCTTCTGCTAATTTCACATCCTCTATAGGAGGTGCAGGGGCAGGTATAGGCACTGCATTTTCTGTGGATGAAGAAATTGGATCCAGGTCCTTGTGTTTCCCAAACCATTTTTTCTTTGATTTAGGGGTTTTCTGATTAAAAGGAAAATTAGACTTTTCAATATCAAGTTCAACAAAAAATATAGAAATTAGAAGGAAAATGACAAACAAATAAACAATGGGTAAGAATAATTCAAAACCTTATCTTTCTTCTTCTCCTTGGGTTCAGGGCTTAGAGCTTTCTTTACTGCAGAAAACCAATTCCCTTTCTTCCCCATTTCCTAATCACTCATCTTGCAAAACACAGCAGTGGAAAAATTCAAACTCAAATGAGATCAAATGAAAAATAAAATAAATAAATCCTGTCACATGCACTAAAGTCCAAAATATGCCATAAAAACAAAATATAAATATTATTAGCGAAAAGAAAGGAAACAATAAATGCAGCAGAATGCAAATAAATCACAATAAATGAAGAATATAACCACTATCCAGTTTTTCAGATTAGAAAAGAAAAGTAAAAGTTTTCACTCTTAACAACAATTTAAGAACAGATCTAGAACAAACAAAACCTATAAATTCCATGAGCCATCACTCTACATAAGGAAATTAGAAATAAGAAATAGAGAAAATCCAGTCCATGACCATGCAAAAAAAAAAAAAAAAAAAAAAAGAGATAACAAAAACAAATGAAAATCTCCTAAGCAGTTATTCAACTATTCATCCAACCGGGAATAAAACGTTGAAGTACCCAGATGTTCAATTTGCAAGATCTCCAGCAAAAGAGATGTTTAGAGTACTTCAAAAGAGAGGCCTTCAGAGGCAGGCAGGCAGGCAGGCAGACAGAAGACAAACACTTTTCACCATTTATTAAAACCAACCACCAACAAATGGTGTACCACACAGCGAAACTGCAAGATCTCCACAAAGGACGTGAAACCCACTTCAAATTTTCCAATTCGACATTGCAGAAACACCCATTGCAGAGAAATACCCACAAGCCAGAACCAGGAGCAGGGGAGAAATTTGCAAAACCAATGAAATTATTTCAAATTCAAAGCACAGAGAGACAGCATAAACACTCTATGATCAAATTGCAAGATCCCAACAAAGCTTGGCACAAAGTATGTGTAAATAAAACAAACATAGTTCAAAAAAAAATTAAAAAAAGAAGTGGAAGGGGCTAGGCTCACTAGATCTTGCACTGAGGGATGATGAAGAAATGGGGAGGGAATAACAGCTGGTTTTTGTAGGAGGCCCAGAAATTTTGGGGTTTAGGGTTGAGTTGAAGGTATGTAATCAGGAATTGGGGCCCCAGATGCAACAGCAACAAAACCAACCTTGTTTGTTGTCTTTCGGTTTTACCTTTTCAATGCCAACCACTTTTCTAAACCAATCCAGTGATTCTCTTTAATCTCTTCAGTTGTATATTCCCTCTTACTCTCAGATTGCCACTTCACCATTTTTAAGGTTTTTTTTCCCTTTTTTTTTAAATTAATTTTCCATTTTCGTATTGCAAAAATTATAATAATTTTGATGTTAAAAAAAAAAAGGTAATTGTGGGTATCCAGGTAAGCAATCCATCCCAAGCTTCATCCGCTGAATATTCCTATTTGAGAAAGTCTATACAAACAGTAAGTTTCTAAAAATAGATGATCCTTAGGCTTGGTCAACAGGAGTTGTTAAAACCTTACAAGATTAAATGCAAAATAAAATGGGTTTATAATGGTGAAAAAAGAGGATATAGCACCAAAATGTATATACTAATAGAGCACAAAAATAGATATACATATAATTCTACCAAAATATTTCATTACTATTTTCAGTTCGAGCTCCCTTACCATTATTCATTTATTTTTTGGGGTTCATTGAATTAGTCAATATATGTGAAAACTATACCAGACACTTATTGTTATGAAAAAAATATATATTCAAATTAACTATCTATGCCATTCAAAAGACTCTCAAATGTTGATCAAGAACTAATTGTAACTTTTTATATATATATATATATATATATATATATATATATATATATATATATATATATATATATATATATATATATATATATATATATATATATTATAAGTTTAAGAATTATAAATCTTAAATTATTCTTAAACATATTTCAAAAATAAATAAATTAATAAATATAGAGAAGTTGCAAAGAAATTGGGATAAGATCCTAAAGGTTTTATCCAACTATTAATTCCAACAACCATGAGTTTAACCTAGTAAACGCATAGCCCCCCAAATGATCTAGGGTAATAAAATTAATGCAGTGTTTTTTTTTCTTTTTGAAAGCCAAGTAATGTTCATTTAAAAAAAAAAAAAACTACTTACAAGAAAAGATCACGTGTTACCTCATTTGTAAACACTTTCTTTCGCTTTATCAATCTGTAGACTATAAATAAACAATCCCAAGATGGTTTCCTATTGAACATAAAACCTTTGGTTTTTACATTATAGAGCGCGTGGTAAACACGCTCTACGAGAGTATTTAGAGGTGTGGGTTTCAACTTTCACGGCAGCCTTTGTTTCACATGTATTTGGTTCTGGAATGAAGCTAAAAATATCTGGCACTAAAATTAGAAACCTAAGAATAATAAAAAGAGAAGTACAAAGCAAGTCTAATTTTCTTGTACCATTTGATTAAAATATTTAAGAGTTTTTGTTTTGCCCTAGAAGAAATAGGTCAAAGACATTATTGAAGATTAAACTACAATAAAATAAAAGGATAATTTACATAAATAATCTAAAGTTTGATAGATTTTTAATCAGTTTTTACTTACGGTTTAACTAAATAATCAATGGTCCACGACGAGCAGCCATCACTTAACTGGATTAAAAATGTCACGCTATGTAATTGGTCTCTCAAAATTTTTATTAAAAAAATTAATTTAATCCTACCACCTCTCTATCATTATTAATTGAAGTTATATAAAATTTTAATTTTTTTCTTACAAATTTTGTTTTTAAAACTTTCTTCTTCAAGTCGCCATCTCAGTTTTCTTCGAGTCATCGTCCTGGTTTTTCGATAACCATTATGTTTTCTGTTTAGATCTTACTTGCTTTTATTTTTAATTTTTTGGATTCTGGTTTATTGTAAATGGTCTTTTTCGGACAACCATTGCTGGTTCTTGTTCTGTTTCTCATAAAGAAAATATCAAAATTTTCTAGCATCCAAACATAACTTCAGATTTTCATAAATTATAGATTTTCTTGCAAACCAAATAAAATTACATATTTTCAAAACATCACAATCAAATTCCACCATAACTCCACAAAACTCATAATTTCAAAACAAACAATAAAAAAAATATCAAAATTTTCAAGAATCCAAACAAACTCTAAATTTTCACAAACTATGATTTTCAAGAATCAAATAAAATTACAAATTTTAAACATCACAATCAAACTCCACCAAAACTTGTAATTTCAAACAAAAAAATATCATAATCAAAATGAAAAATTTAAAAACATAAAACTATCGCGTAACATATAGCAAAAATCACGAAAAGAACATGAAAGTGAAGATGAAACAAGACAAGCAAAACAAAATAGAAAATTCTTCACATAGAGAATTTTCGGTTTCAGAAACTCTAGAAAATAATATCAAAACGAAATAGAAAAATTTTTAAGGTGGAGGAGGAAGAGGTGTACGGAGCACGAAGAGGGAGGGGATAAGGGTGTGGGATAAAATTGATTTAAAATAAAAATAAAAAATAAAACAGGGAGTCACTGATAGTACATGGCTAGAGAGATGAGAGAGAGGATCAAAATTGATTTTTTTCAAAAATAAAATTATGAGGTCAATTAAATAATGATACATAGGCAAATATAGTTATTTTAACTTCTTTATTCGGTCTGATGTCTTAAAATAATATAATAAGTGGGACCTTCAAACGTGAGATTATTCATAATAATCCAACAGACTAATTAAAGAAAACTGATCAAACTATGAATTATTTTTGTCAATCATCTTTAAAATAAAATAAAATAAAATATTTAAAATATCGATAATACTTTTGCCAAATAATGACAGCCCAAGACGAACCCAAAACGGATTAAAAACTGCCTAGTACTGGAACACAGTCTCTCGATAACATCCCAACATAGCCTAAATGTGCCAATTCACCACTTCAAAAGACTTGTAATGTAATCAAAAAATTCATATTAAAGGAAAATACTCAATCTCCATCAATTAGAAAAACATAATATTTCCTAATTATTACCCATCACTATCCCTCTCTCCTCTCTCTTTATTAATCTAAGAACAATATTAAAGAAAATCTCACCCAATAAGAGAATATCGTATCATCCAACCAAGCAGCCATCAATTATCTAACAATAAAGGAAAAGAAAATCTCTCATCCAACGGAGCACATCGTATCATCATCCAACTAGAAGTCATCAATTATCCCTTATTAATCTAAGCACGATAAGGAAGAAAATCTCCCACCCAAAGGGGAAGAATATCGATCATCCTCCAATAAGGAAAGATACTATTCAATGGCCATCATCCAATCCAGAAAAGTTATAATAATCATCCATTATAAATACCAAGTGCCACCCCATCTATGAAAGGTATGCGTACTTGCGTACGTAAAGTTCATTCCCTGCGCTTGATCTTCTCTCTTCCTAAAGAACTGACTTAGGCATCGAGCTTAACAAGCAAGCCTCGCCAATCCTTGCTTTTCGCTTCGCAGAAGTCCAACGCACGAGTCAAGCCGGATCGCCTACGAATCCAAAGACGCCAGCCCATCAAGTCGAAACACATTGACGTCCGCCTGTGGGAACATAGCCTTACAAATAAAGTCGACCTCTCGCGATCAAGCGGTATCAACCAGAACACAAGCAGATAACGCCAATCCTCCAAGGATGCAAGACTCAACAGCGAGGTGGACAAATGACCTCCCGGCTACGCTAGATAAGACAGCCACACGACGAAGGCGAGCCCTCCACGTCACCAACCAACACTTGCTAAAAGAGTTGGAACAACTCACTAGGCAAATACGACATGCCCGAAAAGACCAAAACCCTCTTACACGAGAAGAGCAACACCTCGACCCTCGTCGAGAAGCGGATAGAGAAGGGAAAACTAGCCACATCAAGGAGCATGATCCTTACCAACCCCGTTATGATCGCAATCTAGAGAGGTCAGGAGCAAAGGTCTGTGTGGATATCCAAGAAGAAATCGCCAATACGAAGGTACGATAAACGCCGAGCCCAGCCTCCATGGACGCCCGTGCAACAACCAGTCTCCATTCATCACGGAGGCCGCACTTCCCTTTCGGAAAAGTTCAGAATGTTGCAGATCGAAATGTTCGACGCAACAAAAGACCCCATAGACCACCTCAATACGTACAAAAATTAGATGGAACTGCACGAATGTCAGGAGCCCAATAAATACCATGTGAGCGTGAATCAGTCAAACAAAGCATGTAAATTAGGAGCCAAGAAATCAAGAGCCCACTTAGCTCGTCAACAGCCATGTAGCCACGAGCCAAGCAAAATTTCAACTCGAACAGCCATGTAGCCACCTGTTCCACCTGCCCAAGAGCTTGGTGAGCCCGCACCGGGCCGAATAGCATGAGCTGCAGCCAAGTAGCTGTCATAGAAGCCAGAATCGGGTCAAACAAGCGAAGGAGCCACAGAGCCAAGGGCCGCTTTGTAGAGCACCGCAAACAGCCATGAGCCACCGAGCCAGAAGTTCGGGGCCGCAGAGCGTAATCAAGCCAAACAAAGCATGTAGCCACGAGCTGGGCAGCTCGGGAGCCCAAAGAGCCGCCTCTCGAACAAGCCAGGCCATGGAGCTGGCAGCTCAAGAGCCCAGCTTAGTTCGAACAGCCATGCAGCCACGACGCCAAGCGCCGGGGCCGAATGCACTACGTAGCCACAGAGCCAAGTAGCTTAAGCCTCCAAAGAACACCAAACAAAGCCATGTAGCCACGGAGCCAAGTAGCCAAAGAGCCCAACAACTCTTAGTTCGAACAGGCCATGTAGCCACAGCCAAGTAGCCTGGTCAAGTGAGCGTAACAGCCAACAGCCATGTAGCCATCGGGCTGCGTAGCTCGGGGAGCCCAAAGAAATTGGCCATAGAGCGCACGCCAAACAAGCCATGTAGTCATTGCAGCTGCAGCTTAGGAGCCCAATAGCCTGCCGCAGCTGCACGCCAAATAGGGCCATGTAGCCACAGCTAAAAGAGCCAGAGCCTGTCAGGAGCCTGGGCTCTGGCCGCAGAGCGTAATGTACCAAAGCTGGCAACCACTGAGCCATGTAGCACAGAGCCCAGTGAGCTCGGGCTTTGCAGAGCGACAGCCAAGAAAACCTCACGCCAGAACCCAACAAATCGAACAGCCAGCGTGGTACCTACGAGCCAAGAAGCTCAGAGCCCAGCAGCCCGTCACCAGCCATGTAGCCACTGAGCCACGTAGTCAGAGCCCAGAGCTCGCCAAGAGCTTAATGTACCAAGAAGGCCTCGCCAGGAGCCCAATAGTTCGCTTTGCGAGCTAACACTTCAGAAGGCCTCACGCCAGGAGCCAAATAGTTGGGCTTTGCAGCTTAACGCCGTGAAGCGCCCCGCCGCCTGTGAACCTCAGTTTCAGCTTTTTCTATAGACTAAAACTCTAAATGTGCAGCCAGTTACAAGAACCTTACACTTTCACCTATGTCACTGATAAATTTGCTTAATTAAATAAATCTGGCCTTGATGTTTAGGATTTTAAAATCGGGTTTAGTCTATGACACTGTAGCGATCGGGTCATACAAGTAGTAAATCAATGTAAGTCCGCATATCATTCCTGGGCGTAGATTAACAAAAATTAGAGATCAATTACCCCAACTATTGAAGTTTTATGCTATTTGGACTAAAAGAATTTGATATTGAAAATTTGTCTAAAATGATAGATCCTAGACTATTAACTAAAAATAGAAATTGGAATAACATGAAATCAACAAAAAATATAAAGAACAAAATACTGGATCTAATCTGTTCCCTGTGAGAAACGAAAACTATCAATGAATTACAATGAAATGTACCAATTCCCGCATGAAAGTACATCATTTCTCTATTGTAATGATGATCCGATTGGCCCAAGATCGCCAAATGTTGCGCGGATTTCTCCACATTCACTAGTTAAAAGTTCTTGTTTCTCTCAAATCAAGATCGAACCAAGCATTTAAGTGTTCGCTTCCGCTTGTAAGATCTAGTATTTTTCTTTTCTCAATACTAAGTACCTATCTTCGATGATCGCAAATCTTTGCTTTCCTCTTCTTAGGATTTTTGCAAAAGTTCTACCACTTAATTGGCAAGCCATCTCTTACTCTATCGATTCATCCTTCTCCTCTGACTATCCGCCACGTATCAGAACCCTTAGATCGAGGTGAACTCTGATTGTTTATATTGTTAAATGTCCTCCAACTTCAATTATGAGCGAATGGGTATTTATCAAATGAACTTTCGCAGCTCAGCTCATCAATGGTAGTTCAACATACCCATAAGAGAATGTCAACTTCTCCGTGAATCTCCGTCTCTGTATCGAGAGGGTAACCTCGAAATCAGAGCAAAGATACACTCCTTAAACTGCATTCTGATTACTACAGGGGAACTTATCGATTCAAAACGACACCAAGTAAGTAAATCCAACTAAATAATTTTCCGTATTTTTGCGTAAAAGACTCAGAATTAACTCTCTAATTCAACCAGAAAGTCATAGTTCACCATCGCATTACGATTAAAGAAATGGAGTACCGATCACATACATCCAATTATAATCGCAATGAAACTAGAATAAATGAATTCCAGAATTTGTCTAGATTTCATAAATTTTTAGGCAAAGAATTTTAAGAAGAAAAATAACATAATAGAAAATCCAGCCTTCCACTCATTTCGCATTATCAGATTCGCATCCAAAAGAATTCAAGAACAAAGAAAATAAAATAAAAAATAAAAACTAAAATTCTACTAAATTCTACTCTAGACTATACCTGCCTCTCGGGTTCCTTTTGGGTAAGTGAGACGGAAGCTACTTCTTTATTCTAACACTTTATCGATTTATAGCGTCAAAGAAAATGGGCCCTCTAATGCAAAAAACTCGGTGGAATTCCCCGAAAAGCCCGGGTTTATTGTCCTAGGTGTGACCTGGATTTCCTTGTTTGCTCTTGTTCGGTTCACGACCTTGTTATACATTGCGACCGGGTTCCCTTATTGCTTGGATTAATGGTCGCGACATCGTTTGTAGTCGCGACCTTGTTGGCTCAGTGTTTCTGAGAATTGATGTCCGTACGGTTTCACGTCGCGACCTACGTTGTCTTTCCTTCTTAATTACGATTCCACGACCTCGGTTACAGTCGGGACTTCTCTTCCTTGTGCGGCGCACGTCGAGACTTGATTTTAGTTGCGACCACATTTATGTTTTCTTGCCTTACTTGGAATTCGTGACTTTCTTTCTAGTAGCCTTATTTGTAGTGTACGCTTGCTTCACGGGTTTAATTTGATTGCGACCTCGAGTTGATGTCATGACCCGCATGATGTTCATTTCCGCTATACATTGTAACCTCAATTCTTTGTTGCAACCAGTTTCCTCCTTCCAACCTTTATTCCAGGTCGCGACCTCAAGGTGATCTCGCGACTCATGTTTGCTCTTTTACGGCGGTTGCATGTAGTCCCGATTCTTTCCAGTAGTTTGCGACCTGATTTCTTAGCTGAAGTTATGCGGAATTGCTGGCTGAACCGAGTGATCGACATGTTTGTGATTCGCCGGATGTCAAAGCCAGTGACCGGTTTCAGCAGCAGGACTTAGTTTGCCGACAGTTCGCGACCTCCCTTTTGTTCTTTAACTCTTAAATTGGTTGCAACTTCAATCTTTATGTTGAGACTTCAGTTCCCGTTTTCATGTTGCGACCACAACGGCACGTCGCGACCGCAAATGGAGCCCTTCATTTAAAAACTAGTTCTGACTTCATTTCTTGCGAAGACCTCCCTTGGCCAGCTTCATTGGCCAGGATCCGCGTGCGACCTCCAGTTGGCGTGCGGACTGGTTATATTCGAGGTGGCGTGACCTTGAGTGGTGTGACCTAAGATCTACCTTGAATAATTCTTTAGTCTCGCCCTTCGCTGTACTTAACCTCTTTCACTTGTTGCTTTGGTAATTATAATGATCATGGCTGACTTCAAGTCACGACTTAGCTTGCTAGGTCTTGTTTCTTCTCAGGCCGATCTTAGTGATGTCGACTTGAAATGATTGAACAAATGAGCTTCTGTTAGACTCGGGTTCAGTGCGACTTCCTTTTTGCTTGTGGTGATCTCTTAAGTTTTTCTTTGGGATTTTTCGCACTGTTTGTACTTTTGCGAGAATTAAATTTGAAGCGAGTACCGAGGTTCTGTATGTATGTGATGAGTCCGAAAACTCATGAGATTTTTAATACATTTTAAGAGTTTATAATGAGAATAATGATAGATTGTTTGGAAAATTGATAATTGAATCAACTTCCAATTTGCGAAAATCACGTGAAAATCAAATTTTTAGCGAAAAATCATAAGAAATCG